>JASANZ010002014.1:0-33057 GCA_030849805.1 Sergeia podlipaevii | reverse complement strand
CAGCTTTTTTTTTTTTTTTGTACGTGCTTCCCTGAAGTTATTCATTATTGTTTTATTCTTTTTTTTTTGTTATTTGTGCTTTTTTATTATTATTTAGAGTATCTATTTATAGCATTTTTTCCTATTATTTGCTATATATACATAGCGAAGGTCTTTTTTCTTTTTTTTGACATTTATATTCCTTGTTGTAAAGAGTGTTGTGCTGAGTTTGACAGCTCTTTTTTTTTTTCTTGCTTTTAGCGGTGCTCATACGTCGCTGTTGCCTTGAAGAAGCACCTCTATAGTTTTCTATATATACGTTTGTTTCATTGTTGCTTTTTCGCGCTCACATTCAGCGATTACTAGTCCTCTTTACAAGAGATTCATTTTGGTGAGTTATAACTTTACTTTTTATTTTATTTTTGGTTATCTCTAAAGCATTTTGTAATTATTCAACAGCGAGTGACGTTTTTCTTTTCCTCCTTCTTGTTGTGTGTGTGTGTGTGCCAACTATAATTAGATATCTGCAGCTCTTAAATAAAAAAACGAGAGAATAAATAGAAAGAAGGAGAAAAGAAGAAGTATATCATGGACGCCGATAGCGCAGTCCCGCTACGCAAACTCAATAATGGTACCGCCTCTACCAATAACGGCGGCTGCCCCACCCCTACGCAGGCCACAGGCGCCGCCAACACGCAATCTTCTCCCAACACTCAACATATCAACTCCATGGTAGTGCAAGGGGTTTGCTACCCCACAGCACGTGCCGCTAAGATTGCAGCTGAGGCGCTGGAAGCCGCCAAGGAGTACTACAAGCTTTTCTTTACCACGGAGATAGAGGACACCTCGCAGTTGGCGCCAGACAAATACGCTGAGGACACGCACCAACAACAACAACAACAACAGCAACAGTCTCTCGCGTCTGCAAATGAAGGAAAAGGATGCGGAGGTGAGAACAACTACGGGGAGAGCAGCACAAGTGATTATCTTCAGTACGATCTGGCGGCGCAGACTTCTCTAAGTGGGGAAATGTCAGAGGACTTGACGGCTACCCCTCTCAAGGTCCGTAACACGCCTTATCATACCTTTTTTCCTCCCGTACTGTCCCGCAAGCGCAGAGAAGTCATTGTGCGTAACATTTTAAATGGTCGCAGTAGCCGTCCATTCGAGCAGTGGCACTGGCGAAAAGCGGAAGATTACCACGCGCTGCATGCGAGGAATGTGCAGCACAACAACGTCTACCAAGATGCCACCTCGGTGTGCTTCCGCGTTGACAGCAGCAGCGCCGGGGTTGTCTTGAAGAAGGTAGACGTTGAGTCCGGAGTTGCAGGAGGAGGAGGGGATACAGGGACGAAGGTGACTGCTGTTGCGTCCTTGACTACGGATGGTCGTGTTGGTCGCGTTCCTCACTCTTCTACAAGCGCAGAGGTGCGTCCTTTCAGTTCAATCAACAACAACAGCAAGTCTACGACGCATCGTGTAGACACCAAAGCGGCAGGAGCGGCAGCTGCTGCAACCACTACAACAACAACAACGTCAACGACATGCAACAACACAGAGGACATGGCTGAGTACTACCGCACCATCCTCGCGGCTTCCACCAACTCTCAAGGAGGACCAGCAGCGGCTGTGGCAGCAACAACATATGGGGCTGGCATCGTCGCTTCTCGTGCTGGTATAGACACCAACAACACATCACCGACGATACCATCTCCTGCGACGCTTAGCACCGGTGAGTCTCCTGTCAACCAAGGTCCTTCAGCTGGCGAAGAAGGAGACGATGACGCCACCGACACCACCGCCACCTCGGCACTGGCGTTTGCCACTGCAGTAGCAAACGCAGCAGCCGGCACCACCGACTCCAGCACGTCGTCCTTCGCCGCGCAGCGGAGCTGTCCTCCCTTCTCTCCTCTTGCTGTCGGTACAACGGACTTCATCAGCGATCAGTCCATGTACACTATCCCTACCTCTCAGCAAGGACCAGAGTACTTCAGGCAGGCCGCGGAGGACGGTACCAAGACACTTATTATTATCATGGTCGGCCTCCCCGCGCGTGGTAAAACGTTTCTGGCACAGAAGATATGCCGACTGCTGGGGTGGCATGGCTCGCGGGCGAAGGTGCAGAACATCCAAGTCGCGTGGAGGCGAGTGCTGCTGGACTGGGAAAAGTCGCAACGCGCCGTTGATGACATGCGTGAGTCGTACCAGCGTAGCAGCTTCGGGGGGAAGTCACCTTCCGTTATCTCAAATGGGTGCTGCTGCGGTGGTGGTGGTGGTGGTGGCGACAGCAATCACCCAGCTAGCCCTTGCGGCGATGTCGCTGATGATGATGCAGTGCGGCTCCCCCGCTTTAACGGAAGTCACACCACTTCCACCACTACCACCACCACCGTCATGGGGAAACTAGATACCAAGATGCCCTTGTGCCCATCCATGGAGCCCTTTTCAGTGAACTTCTCTTCCACAGACGATGTCAAGAACGAGGCGGGTTCCACCGCACCGACGACGACCACGGCAGCCACCGATACTTCACCATTTTCTCCGCAGCGCGCAGAGCAACAGAACAGCAGCTCACACATGGGCGAAAGCGGTTGTGCTGCGAGCAACAGCAGCGACTGCCTACGCGCGGATCACTTCAGGAGTCTCGTTCAAGACCCTAACAGCGCGGCGCGGCGCCTCTACCGGCATGTGCTGCGTGGCTTTGCAAAGGACTGCAGCCTTTTCTTCTCACACGGTGGCGAAGTAGTCGTGATTAACGATGACTTTGTTAGTGATGAGCTGCGACAGGAAGCGGAGGCTATATTTGCCCCTCTTGCTAGCCAACTGTTTTACATGGAGGTAATCCGCGATGAAGAAGAAAATAAGCAGTTTAATGACTGCAAGGTGCGGGATCCGATGGAGTACCCACGTGAAAAGATCAACCGACGCGACGCGAAGAAAGATTTCGTGGAGCGAGTCAAGTTTCTTGAAGAGGTGTATGAACCTCTGGAGATCGCCTCAGCTTCTCGGAGAGAGTGCGGTGGTGAGAACGATAGTGGCAGTGAAGAGGAGCGAGTGACACACGGCGGCGGTGGTGAAGACCGCTATCCGCGTCAGCAACAACGCACATGGTGTGGCGGGAGGAGGGATCTGAGCTACATAAAGGTCCAGAACTCAAGCACCATAGAAATACACGGTATTTCTGGCTATGTCGCCAGTCGTATTATCTCCTACGTGATGAATCTCTCCCAGGTGAAGGTGCAGCATCCTATTTACTTCGTCCGTCATGGCCAGAGTTGCTACAATTTGGAGGACCGCATCGGCGGCAACCCACTTCTCACCGCGCAGGGCATGCGTGATGCAGCCGCCTTATTGGAGTTTCTCGATTCACTCAAGCAGCATCTGCAGAAGGTCGATGAGCGTCAGAGGCGTCTTGCGTTGCTGACACAGCAGAACCAGAGTATGATGATCAACCCGCTCGGCGTTGGCAGCATGGCGGCCTCCCCGCACAGCAAACCTTTTAATAGCAGTGCGGACAATCTAGAGATATGGACCAGTCAGCTGCGTCGCGCCATTCAAACAGCGGAGCTCAGCGAGCGACTACTTAACGTTAAGACGCTTCGCTGGTCTAGTCTTAATGAAATTCATGCAGGAGTGTGCGAGGACATGACATACGCCGAAGTTGGAGAGAAGTACCCCCTCATTGAACTCTTTCGCAATCAGAGCAAGTATACGTTTCGCTATCCGGAAGGGGAGAGCTATCAGGATCTTGTGGTGAGGCTCGAGCCGGTCATCATGGAACTTGAAAACGCAAACAAGGTTGTCGTTGTGGTTGCACACCAGGCCGTATTACGGTGCCTGCTAGCGTACTTTGGTAGCACATCGGCGGAGAGTAGCATTCAAGTCGAGGTGCCACACAGGACGGTGTGGCGGTGCACGTATGACTCGAAGGGTATTGCCAGTTTAGATGAGCTAACGCTTGATAATACCACTGCCGGATTCTCCTTTGAGAATGAACAGAACAAGAAGAAGGCGGAGACGAGTACTGCAGTAGCAGCAGCAGCAGGGACTGGGACAAGTTAAGCTAACGTGAAATGACTCTGTTGCCTCTTTATCAACGTAAGAAGAAATTCATCTGTGGGAGGGAGGAGGGAAAAGGGGGTCAAAGACATTGGGCTTCGTGCCTCAACTGTCTTTTTGTTGTTGTTGTTGTTCCTCTTCATTATTTTTTCATTTAGAGGAGCTAGGGTCAGTGTTCTCTGTGGTTTGGATATACTACATGTGTGATGTGTGTTACACCACATGTCGTATGCTTGGGTGGCTTAGGTGTAAATATATATCTGTGATCATATACATATGTCTCTCTCTCTCTCTCTCCGTGTCCTTTTTTTATTATTTATTTATTTTTTTATCGATTTTCTGGGATCTGTATCCACAACCGCGTAATGCAATTGCTGATTTTTTTCTTTTTCTTTGTTTCTCTCTCTCTCTCGGTGTGGTACTGGAGTAGTGCAGGGCTGCATAAATGCTTCCGGCACATATGCATGAAACAGTGGAGGGAGAGAGAAGGAAAGAAAGTAGTGAAGAGATATATGGACATACTTGTTGGTGCTTTATTATTATTACTATTACTATTCACGTGGAGCGCAAAGACAAAAATTTCTTTTAATTTTCAGTAGAGCGTATATATATATACTGAATAGAAGAGAGGTAGAAGAGTGAGGGAGAATGATTCAGTGCGTGTGTGAGAGAGGAGGAGGAAAAGAAAACAAACAAACAAACAAACAAAAAGAAAAAAAAGCAGCAGCACTGCCTACTTGCCAATCTTTTTTTAAAAAAAAATTAGGAGGCGTCTGGTATTCGTGACTATCTTTTGTCCTACACAGAAATCAACCGTGAAGACGGTTTACTCCGCCCTTTTCTTTTCTTTCTCTTTTTTTCTCTCTCTCTCTTTTCTCCTTCCTTTCGTACTGGTTCCACGGTCCTCGTAAAAGAATATTGAAAAATAAAAAAATAAAAAAAAATTGAAAAGGAGAAAAAAAAAATGTTGTAAATGGTGAGTATTAATACGACAAAATGAGAGAGAGAGAGAAAAAAAAAATCAAACACACACACAAAAAATAGGGGGTATAAAAAGCGAAAGAAAATGAATAAGGGAAAATGGCGTGCTATGATTTGCAGAAAGCTTTATCACCCCGGCTTCTTCTTCTTCTTCTTTTTTTTTTCTTACCTTGTATTTATTTATCTTTTTAAAGACGAAAGCAGCTTTTTTTTCTCTGAGGTCGGCATTTGCTTTGTTGCTTTACTGTATTGTGTAGACGGGTGAACATCTCTTTTTTTTTTGTCTTCTCCAAACATTTTTTTTTTTTTACAAATTTACTGCGTACCGCTAATCGAAAACGAAGAATACAGATGAAACCATTCAAAACAAAACACACACCCTCCAAAAAAAAAAAAAAACGCGATGAAACAACAACAACAACAACACAGTTAACAATACACATATATATATATGTATTGAAGCTTATTGCTGACCTTACTCACTTCAACAGCAATTTTAATTTATTTATTGTAATCGTAATTTAAAGCTTGCCTTACTTTCTATTATTATTTTTTCTACTGGACAGAATAACTGATAAAAGCACGGCTTCTTAATGATGTTGGTACCCACTTCTACCTAGTTCACTTTTCCTTTTCTGTTTCACCTTTTTTTTTTCTTCAACTTTTCTTTTGAATGAGCTAAAGAGAAGGAAAACTGAGATATAGATACCAGATAATATTTTTATTTATATATTCTTGAGATAGGGGAAAAGCAAAGCAAAATTGCTTGAGAGAGATACACATTACACCGTATAATAGAAGGCAACTTTTTTTTTCTTTCTCCTTTTTGCGATTGTCATCCCGATACTGATTATTATTACTACTATTGTATATTATACATTTGACTGAGACACTTAGCTCTCAAGCAACCCACGCGGTGCAGTAACATATTAGAGAAGGATTATATTTATATAACGAAACAATAGAGGAGAAGAAGGCCTTCTCCAACTCACTTCAACTTGTATATTTGTTTGTTTGGTTTTAGGGGGGGGGGAAAGAAAAGCAACAAGATCAGCAGGAAGGATGCTGTCGAGGACGACAGTTCAACAAGGAAGACTTCTAACCGTTCGACGCCAGTGTCTCGCAGACCTTCACACAGATAGCAACGTGTTGCCGCCGATTTCACCTCTCGTCATGTGCAGGCGTGCACCTGCACTGAGCTCTGGCGCACTGATGCCTCATAAAGCGCCCAGAATGAAACTCGTGAGGCCAGAAAACGGGTCCAGCTTTCTTTCTATGAACATGGACACCCCCCCTTCGTTAGTCTCTGTGGTGACTGTGGCGCGCAAGCTGCATCAGTCGCGATTGCAGCGGCAGTCGAGTGCGCGCAAAGGAGGAGTAGGAGGAGGGAAAGGACTATGTCTTCCCCTTTCGCTTCTCACAGCACTCCCTTCATCCGTTTTTCCTACTGTATCATCATCATTATCATCACCGCTCTCCTTTTCCTCTTCTTCCTCTTCTCCCTCTGTGCTGGACATGTACTCTAGTGGGCTGACACAAGGTGTAGCTGCTGCAGCTGGATGGGTGCCCACCCCACCCTTATCTAGGCTTTCTCCAACTTCTCTCTCCTCGAATGTGCACACACAGAAGAGGTTTTATGCTGCATCTTCTTCAGGTACGACCTCCGCCTCTGCTTCAGCTGCGTCATCGTCGAGGAGTGGTGCAGAGGGGCATGACAGTACTCATCCACATCAGCAGCAACCACGGCAACGAGGAGAGCAGCAGGAGCAGGAGGAGGGGGAAGAGGAAGTGCAGGCATGCGCGTCCTTCGAGGACATTCTAGGGGCATGTAAAATGTTAGGTCTTGTGCAGCCTGGTACAACGTGTGTGAAGGCGGATTGGGACGAGACCACTCTGAAGAAGGCATACAGAGGACTCGTCAAGCGATATCACCCTGACGTAGACGGCGGAGACGCAGACGTTATGGAGGGAGTGAACGCCGCCAACGACCTTTTGGAAAGTCTGAGGGCACCTGAGCGGGAGGCTTTTGCCTTGTGGATCGCAGAGGGCGGTGAGCAGCGGCTAACAGAGGCGGCGATGAAGCAAGACGGCGCGGTCATGGGGGAGTACGTGTCAGAATACATGGCAGTAGGCTTTCTCACGTCAATGGCAACGGCAGGAGCAGCGATGTGGTGGGGCCTGTATCATCGCAGCAGCCAGAGCGCTTTAGGGAGTGAAGAGGAAAGGGTAGCAAAGCCGCAGACGCGTCGTCTTGGGCTCCTTAAAAGCCCTCGCTCTTCCTCTTCTGCGTGCGGCGGTCTCTTTGTAAACTCTCAGGAAGAGGTCGGGGCGGTTGGCTTGCGGTCCGCTTATGAGACTAGCGCTTTTATTTTGTTTCAGTACCTTCGTGAACGCTGGGAAATCATGCTGCGCACTATTGGTGCGAGCGGGTCTGCGGCACGTGTGATGGAAGTCGTGTCACGGTATGGACTTGCAGTGGCAGTGGCGCTTGCGGCATGTGCAAACACGTGTATGGTACGTTTGCTTGTGCTTCGCCTGCTTCCTCTAATCTGAGATGGATAGAGAGAGAGAGATGCTTCTTTTTTTTTTTCTACACGGTTTTTTTTTCCCTTTTTTCCTTCTTTTTTTTTTGTTCTTCTAATTATGATTCATTAACTTAAAAAAAAAAAAATGAATCCAAAAGGGAAGCAGTGTAAAAATTATTTACGAAGTGCAATTTCTGTTTTTCAACGCAATGAGCTACGTTTTCGTTGTTGTTATTGTTGCTGGGTCACCCTCCTCCTCCACCCCCCCTTTTTTTTTGTTGTTTATCCGAAGGAAGGGATAAACTATATATGAAGAATATATATATATATATATATAATGACTTGATTATTCTTTTTCTTTCAGCTCACATCTTTTATTGTTTCTTGTTGTTCTTTTATCTCTCTTTCTCAAAAAGATGAAATCAGCCTTTTCCCATTTTTTTTTCTTTCTCATCAAGCGCCTCAGGACTCCATACTCTTTTTCTCTCTTCTCTCTCTCTTTCTATATCATTTGACATCTGTGCTATGGTACTACTTGCAAAACAAGTCTATGGAGAGGAGAGGAGGAGGAGGGAGGGGGGTGATGGAGATGTTATATATATATGCATAAGATACACGAGACGTCTTGATGTCGTGATAAATAAATAAATATATATATATATATATCTTCCCTTCGATAATAGAGTATACCACTTTTTCACAGACTTAGAAAAAAAAATCTTTTTTTTCTTTTTGCTATTGTAACCTTGTTCTCCTTCTTTTCTTTTGCTGTTCATTCAGCTAAAACACTGGGAATATGTTTTCGGTTTTTGCACGTTGAATGGTGCACGACACCGCGGAGGGTGTCATTTTTTTTTGTTTGTTTGTTTGTTTGGGGTATATTGAAATATTTATTTTTGCAAATATAGCATTCTCTAAATTTACTCCACACCCCCCTTCTCTTGTTTTTCCCAGTTATTTTATTCTCTATTTTTTTTTTTTTACTTTTACCTTTTTTTTTTACCTGGCTGCATCAGATGTGATGCAACGTCTTTCTTGACTTTAATTCTTTTCTTTCTCTCTTGTTTCTTTCTCTCTTCCGGGGACCAATGCTCGCGCTTGCTCACAGTACACACACTTGCAAACAACGGAGAGAAATAAAAAAAGTTGAAAAAAAAGGAAAAGGGTTGAAATCTCTTTTTGTGTTTTATATAGATCTCTTTACATTGACAGTTTGATTCTTTCTCTCCCTTCCTTCCTTTCTCTTCCTTCCTTTCTCTCTCTCTTCCCTTTTTTTTTTTAAAGGAAAACTTTTTGCCAATGCATTGTGCTACATTCTAATCTTCTCTTCATATTATTATTGTTATTGTTGTTGTTGTTGTTATCATTATACTTACCATTCACTGCATGTGTGTCTTTCTCTTGGAGAAGGAAAAGAAGAGAAGAAAGAAGAGGAAGGTGGAAGGAGGAAAGTCAGCTGCCTACGTACATGAGGGAGGATAGAAGGAAAGAAATAGTGTTAGTGATTTTTTTTAAAAAAGCTCTTTATATATATACCTGTGGCAGATAAAAAAAAGTTGTGGATGATGCAACTGTGTGTGTGTGTGAGAGAGAGAGAAGGAAATCCTTGAAGTTGTTGATTGTCGAAGGATCCTTAGCAGCAGCAGCAGCATTTTGGGAAGAAGGAGCGAAGAAGAAGAAGGATTAAGTAGTGGTTGAAGGTTTGTTCTTTCATTATCATTTTTTATCGGTCACGAATACTGCTCATGTTAAGTTGCATGGCGCTATCTCGCTATCTTCGTCATTTCATTATTATTATTATTATAAATATTTTTTTTTACAAAACGGAAGTTTGCGTCGTGCATTTTTTTTTTCTCCCTTTTTAAGACAAAAATTAAAGCGAAGCGAGGAAAAAAAGATAAAAAAACAGCAACAAGAGAGGAAAGAGCAGAAAAAGGTGTTTGCTTTCTTGTTTGTGTTTCACGAGCATGCGTTGTGTACTGATAGCGTTTATTTATATATGTAGCGAGAGACGTCCCAACTGCTGAACCAAGGTGAGGGAAGAGGCCAGGAGAAAGGGAAGCCTTTTCCCCCCTCCTCCCTCCCTCCCTACAACATTCTACTTCAATAATAATAATAATAAAGTTAAAGCAATATCAAGAACAACAACACGTACACACATACGAGCATACCTTTCTTCTCTTTCTTCTCTCTCTCAACTTTTAGTTATTCTGTAGTGCAGTGGTGCTCTACTTCGCCACTTCTTAGGGAGGGTGATGCTTACATCTCCGTGGGCACAAACGCGAGTGAGGACCGTTTTTTTTTTTCTCATCTGAACACAAAGAACTTGTTCATCTTTTTTTTTATTTCTTTATGCTCTCCTTCTTTTTTTTCTCTTCTTTAAAAGAAACTAAAGAACTTTGGAGCTCTCCCGCCTCCTTCTCTCTCTTTTTTTTTTTCTTGACTTTTGCTCTCGCATTTTTTTATAGTTTGGTTTCAATCAAATAGCAACTCTCTCGCTGAGTTAGTTCGTGTAGAGAGAGGGGGAAAACAGAGAGCTCAACTTTTTTTTTTTTTAGTTGAGGCCCCACCATCCCCCTCATAATAGTTGTAGTAGTAGGTCTAAGTACATATTATTAATATTATTATTATTATTATATTTTCAATTCACGCATATATATAAGCATATATATAAATACATATATATAGAAGTTTCATATTATCCAAGGCCGGAGAGCAGATTACAAAGTGAGTAGAGTGAGACTTATATATATATATATATATATATGCATCGACCAGTGCGTATAACGGCAAGTCATCTGGGGCGGAGAAGCCGCTCTTTGCAATCTGCTGCTGCAGCAGCAGTTATTGTTGCTGCTCCCTCCCATACAACGACACAGCACCACGCATGCAGCAGCAGCAGCAGCGAGCTTGAGCTTGCCACTTTCATTCAGCAATCTTCTTATGGCTGGCTGATGCGTCTCATCATGAGCGTGCCAGTGGCATCAGCAGCTCGAGGGTCACCACTACAGCTACAAACCATTATCGCTTCTTCCACCATGACTGCACACACCGCTGCTACTGCTGCTGCCAAACCATGTATGACTCGACTGCTGCCCACAACGTCTCCACTATCACTATTGCCATTACTTTTATTATCGAATCAACAAGCGGTGGCGTCGGCGACGATGAACCTGCTGCGCTGTGCTGCTGCGGCGACAACCGGCACCACTGATATTTCTCGTAGTTCACTGCTCACGTCTAGGCGGTTCGCCTCGTCAAGTCGTCGCCCAACTTACCAAGAAATCACGGAGGCGCTTGCTGTGCTCAACGTTTCCATAGATGAAGACCCCAAGGCGTTCAAGAAAAAGTATCGCGAGTTGGTGAAAAAAAATCATCCCGATGCCGGCGGCGATGAGAAGTTGATGGCGCACATTACAGTGGCTTACAACCGACTGGCGGACCTTAGTGATCGCGAGAAGGAGGAGTACAAGACCCAGAGCAAGATGTACCGAGGTGGGTATTCTGCATCTAGCCAGGCACGCTATCGGCCCGCCCCAGGTTTCGGTACAGGGGCTGGTGATCCGTTTGGCACGTACACCCGCGCGCAGAACGCAAACTCGCAGTATTACCAAGGGGCTGACCCTTACGCTCAAGCTAGGGCTCAGCAGCAGGCCTATCAGAACTTTTACAACCGAACCGGGCAGCAGCCTGGCGCGTTCTCGCAGAGCCCCTTCTCAACCGGTCCCTTCACGATGGGCGGCTTTGCCTCCCGCGCACGTGCGATGCCGTCGACCGCGCTCCTTGTGCAGGGACTCATCGCGTACTTGCTGCTGTCCGCACTCTTTCTCTTTCTTTATCGCAAATACCGAGATTGGGGACACACGGACGGCTGGAAGATGTCGGAGAGCCTCGCGAGACACGCCCAGATGGAGGAGATCCATCGCATTCGTCAAGAAATGAACGAGCGCGCCATGCAGATGAGGCAGTCTGGAAGCATGTATGGCGGTGGTGATGACGGTCGCTACGGCTTCGGTGGTAGCGGTATCTTGTCGCGCAACATGCACGTTGGTGAGAGTGCGGAGATGCGAGCGTTAGAGTACGCCAGGCAGCGCCGCATGCAGGACCAACAACAGATGCGGCAGAATGAACTGGCGGAGTTGCGTGGGTGGCCCCGTATCACAGAAGAGCAAGGTCGCATTGCTAGACGCGCACAGGATCCGCCGGGGATTGTCTTCTTCGAGCCTAGAAAGGAGGACGCACGCAGACGGCAAATCGAAAACCATCGCAAGACGGCAGGCTCCGTGATGAATAGAGAGCAGGACACTACCAAGTCAGCAGCATCACCCCCACAGCAGCAAGACAGAGGGACGGCGGCATCCAACGTGCCACTCATGGGGATTCCTGGGCAAACGCACGGGAGCGATCCCGCTCACCCTCTTCCTCCCGAGCAGAACGTAGGCAGCGTATTCGTGAGCGCGGTAAACAACGACGCAGATGCACGCGATGTGATGCGGACCCTGCTGGGAGTCATCAAAGAGGCACGCAAGGCCACTGCGGGTGATGGTAAGTAAAATTAGAGAAACGTAGCAGTTGTAGCAGTTGTGTGTGGTAGTCGCGAAGAAGGAGAGAGAGAGAGAGAGAGAAGAAGAAGAAAGCCACAGCTTCTGGTGTACGGAGGTGAGGAGGATGAGAAAGGATTTCTGCATGTAGGAGGCAGAAGGAGGGAGGTTACACACACACACACGTTGCTGGAGGACGGGGGGCGAGTTATATACATTTTTTCATACAAAGTGTCCCTGCCGCTTCCCTGCTCTTTTTCCCGCATACACATACATACACACATATATACATACATATATATAGTGATTATTATTGTTAGCAAAGGTGAGGTGGAGCTTTCACTTACTAGTTTTTATTTATATTGTTACTACGGAAAAACGAATATTGTGTGGGTGTGTGGGTGTGCATTGGGTAGCGGTTGGCTGCCACGTATCTATATATATTGGTTTGTTTTTGTTGTGTGTTTGTTTTTCTCTGGTGTTGACCAAGACGGTTAGTTGGAGAAGTGGCTACTGTGCTTCTCATCACATATTTACCAAAGTTCCACAGAGTAGGGGGGGGGGGGTGAAGAGAAAAAAAAGCGAGAATGAAGGCAGATGAAAGTGTTTTGCTTGTGGTGTATCCATGATGTACGCAAAGACAATGGAAGAGGGTTCACATTTCTATGTTTCTACCATTTGCCTTACATCTA
This sequence comes from Sergeia podlipaevii, assembly GCA_030849805.1. NCBI lineage: Eukaryota > Euglenozoa > Kinetoplastea > Trypanosomatida > Trypanosomatidae > Sergeia > Sergeia podlipaevii. Next base: position 20,280 of record JASANZ010002014.1, on the reverse strand, counting down.
TAATCTTTTTCATGTGTCTAACATCGTTTACTTTGTTGTTGTTGTTCTGTCATTATCGAGTACAGCCACACACTGAGCAAGTGGCTGCAAATATACATAGAGAAACGGATAGAGAGGCGACACGAGAAACTCTCCATACATAGTAACCTTCCTTTTTGTGTAGAGCACTCGCGCACTATATATATATATATACCGCTACACACACCAATATATACATACACGCACATAGATAGAGCACACAATCTTCCACATCTATATTTCTTTCTTTCTTCCAGCACAAGAACAGCCATATTTCGTCCCAAAATGGCTTTCTCAAACAAATCTGCGGGCACGACCATGCGAGGCGCCGCTCTCGCCACAAAGGACAGGGAGGCACGTGAGCAGTGCATGCTGATGCAGGAGCTACTCGCCGTGGGACTTGCGACGCCAGAGGACTTGGAGGCACTCGGCTTCACCCTTGACGAGGTGCCGCTGCCGCCATCCTCTTCTTCTTCTGTTCATCACAAGTCATCTCTGTATGTGGGGGCAAGGCCGCCTCATCAGCAGCAGCAGCAGCGGTTGGCCTTTGGCAGCCCCCCATGTCTTGTCGACACCCTACGTGACGCCATCGTTCATAGAGACTCCCCCATCCAGCGCAGTAATGCCTCGGCGGCATATACTTCAGCCTTCTCCTGTTATTCACGTAAGCGGGTACTTGACTGGGACAAGCAGGGGTCCCACGCAGATACGGCGCCCCTACCCATCCACCCTTATGATGTTTCTGCGCTTCCCAACCCTGCCAGCCGCAGTGAGGCACCCGGCGTGATCTCTGGCGAAAGTCATACAACTACCACTACTACAGCTCTTGATGACGCTGCCTCAGAGGCTGAAGCCGCCACTACGCCATCCCACGGCGGCGCAGCGACGCCTTCGACAAGTGCGAAAAGGAAGATGCTCGGCGCTCCAGCAACCGTGGGGAAGCATGTGTCCGTCTGTGATAGAGATACATCCACACGTACAACGGCCTCACAGACCCGCCAGTACAGGGCAGACTCGCAGCATCTTGGTCTGGGCTTCGGCGGGACTTCCCCAGAGGACGAGGAGGGTGGTAAAGCAGTAATGCTGCAGTTTCTTAGTGATGCCATGATCATCACCACCAGAGACGGAACCGTCTCGGCAGCAGCAAGCACGAGACCGCCTCTACCCTTGCTGAAGGGACAGCAACCGCGGCAACAGTACCTTCAGGAGGACTCGCCACGTACGGAGGCTACCAGGAAATGGGCCAGCGAAGCGCAACGGGAAAACCACCTGAGAGCCTCCTCCACCGTGCAGCGAAGCATCGCACAAGCAAGTGGCTCAGCAGCAACATCCGGGTTCGCAGACGGCAGCGTTGTAGGGGAGGGTCACTGCGCTCGAGTGTTGACATACGATCGAGAAGATGAAGAAGAAGAGGAATGGGACAGTGCTGATGGGAGAAAGAGGAGGACCAAGACCGCAGAGTGGATACCTGGCGAGGATTCAGCTTTTCAATCCATTGAGGGAAATAGTGACCGCAGCAACTACGGAGTAGCAGGCGGGAACTCGGCGCTGCGCTTTACAGGCATTGATGTACTTGTGGCGTCTGAGATTGCATCTCGGCTGAATGAAAGAAGGTAGGACTTTTGCACTCGCCGATGTTCCTCTTTCTTTTTTCTTTTCCTGCCATGTGTGTGTGTGTGTGTATGTGTGTTAGAGAGAAAGAGAGATAGAGACGACGTATATAGCATGGGTAAGCGATTAGTCACGAAACATTAATCAGATTTTTCTTCCCCTCCCCTTCTTCTTCTCTCTCCTCTTCTCTTCTTTTTTTTCCTTTTGAGTCTCAACGGACATACATTGCAAATGAACCCACTTTACGATGCATTTTGCTTGATTGCTTGTCTTTCTTTTGTTATGATGATTATTTGCCCTAAGTGTGCTAGCGCTCATATAGAAAAGGGAAGGCTTCTACGCAACGTCTGCCATTTGTTCTGTGTATTCCACAAAAAAAAAAAAGGAAAAAAAATACATTTGTTGCAAACGAATCAATGAAGAATCAGAGTGAATAGCTCTGCTTTCTTCTTTTTTTTTTTTTTATGCACGCATACATTTCTCTGCTTTACTACGATGACCTCTCTCTCTCTCTGTGTGTGTGCGTGTTCTTTTTTTTTTTTCCAAGAGCAAATTTCTTTGCTGTGGTATCCCATTGCTTCTCCTGTTTGCATATATATATATATATATAAGGAGTATAGGAAAGGCAAGGGCTAACTGATTGCACACATATATATATTGGTTGCCAGCAGAAAAAAAAAACGGCTATTCAGTGAATTCGTCAGTTTATTTGGTTGAACTTTATCGTAACGTCTCTGTATATAAATATATATATATATATATAGCGTTGATTTACAAAAAAAGAAAAAAAACATAACGTTAACTGATCATATTTTAAAGACACTTTTTTTCTTTCAAGAAAGCGAAGGCACGAGCAAGAGCTGGTACAGCAAACCAAACTTACGTACACATGGCAGACTTTTCAGCAACAACGAATATGGCAGCAGCGGCCGGTGGCAACCGTGTCATCGTTGTGGGCGGCGGCCTCGCCGGGGTATGTGCAGCTCACGCCGTGCTTGAGCACGGCGGTACTGTCCTGCTTCTTGACAAATCTGCCTTTCTCGGCGGCAACAGCACAAAGGCTTCTAGCGGGATCGCAGGGACCCCGACAGAGGCGCAAATACGTGCCGGCGTGCTCGACGGCGTCACGTTGTTCGCTGAGGACATGAACCGCAGCTATCACAGCATCAAGAAGACTGAGCCCGTCACAGTGCCAGTGCCGCCGCTCGTGATGGAGATGGCACGTCTCTCCGGTTCTTCGCTGGACTGGCTGGTGACGAATTTTGGCTGTGATCTATCGGTGCTGGGGCTGCTTGGTGGGCACAGCAAACCCCGCACTCACCGTGGGACGGACAAGATGCCTGGTATGGCCATCACCTACGCGCTCATCAGCGCCCTTGAGAAGGAGCAGAAGAAGGACCTCAGTCGCGTCCGTATCATTCCCCGTGCTCGTGTGGTGCGGCTGCTGCGCGAGCCCACCGAAGGCTGTGTAACGGGCGTGGTGTATGAGGACAAGGCGGGGCAACAACACATTGAGTACGGGGCGGTGGTCATCGCCACTGGAGGCTTCGCCGCAGACGCGGTTGCTGCGGATGCAGCCTCTGCCAAGACCGGCACTACCACCTCGCTGCTGGCGCGTTTTGCCCCGCAACTGAGTACCTTCCCCACCACCAACGGCGCGCACGCCACCGGCGATGGAGTGAAGATGGCCGAGCAGATTGGGGCTGGACTTGTGGACATGGAATTGGTTCAGGTGCACCCCACTGGGCTTGTGGACCCCAAGGACCCAAACAACCACGTCAAATTTCTTTGCGCAGAGGCGACGCGTGGCGCGGGTGGCATCATCGTGGACCGCCACGGTCGCCGCTTCGTCGACGAGCTGGGCAGACGCGACGAGGTGAGCGGGGCGATGCTGAAGCACCGGGCGGACACCCCTTTTTATCTTATCCTTAACGCCCCAGCAGCGAGGGAGATGGCGAATCACTGTACCCACTACGAAGCCCGCGGTCTCATGACACCGTACGCAAACGCTCGCGAGTTCTGCGAGGCAGCGGGTGTGAGTGCCGAGGAGCTTGCGCGCACCTTTGAGCAGTACAAGACTGACGCAAAGGAGAACTACCGCACGGTTGGCGTGGGTGGCGAGGCGATCAAGACGACCAGTGGCGGTGGCGGTGGCTTCTTCGCTGCCTTGTTTGGCAGGCGTTCTGCTGCTTCAGCTACCACCACCACTCCATCCAGCGGAGGCAGCGCCACGGGTAAGCCAGACCGCTTTGGCAAGACAATCTTCCGCAACGCCCTCAGCTTTGACATGAACCGTGGGGCGATCCACGTGGCGCAGGTGTGCCCTGTTGTTCACTACACCATGGGCGGCCTTCGCACTAGCACCAAGGCTGAGGTGCTGGATTCTACCTCGGGGAAGCCGATCCCTGGCCTCTACTGCGCTGGCGAGGCCATTGGTGGTATCCACGGCAAGAACCGACTCGGCGGCAACTCGCTGTTGGACTGTGTTGTGTTTGGGCGTGTGGCGGGCACAGAGGCCACGCGCTACCTACTGTCCACCTACATGGGGCCCTTCTCAAACAACCGCCTCAACGTGATTTATCGGCAGCTCAAGCTGGAGGAACTGAGCCCGCTGCCGCCGGTGCCGAAGACCTCTGTAGCAGACATTGACAAATCTGCCGCGGCCACGGCTGAGGCTGCACGTCCAGCTGGGGCTACTGCTGCTGCTGTGCCTCCGCCGCCTGCCAAGGCTTCTGCTGGAGGGAGCGGTGCGCGTGGTGGTGCGGGGGGAGAGGACAGCGCAAAGAGGAAGAAGTTTACGGTCGCAGGGGTGGCCAAGCACAACAAGTCTAATGACTGCTGGTGCATCATACACGGCCAGGTCCTTGATCTGACCTCGTTCCTTGAAGATCATCCCGGTGGCAAGCAGTCGATCCTCATGTACGCCGGCAAAGACGCCACCGCCGCGTTTGATCTTGTGCACCAAATTGAGTTGATTGAAAAGTACACCCCAGATGCAGTAGTTGGGGTGGTTGAGCAATAGATGCTCATTTTTTTTTCTTTTTATTATTTTGCAAGCGCAATTGTGGATCTTATATATATTATCCTTATTGTTGTTGTTTGGCTTTTTTACCACTAATTCTGACCTGCATAAATATATATATATTGTATGTGGTGCTCAGCACTTTTCTTTTTTTTTTTTTTCTCGTTGTCAGCGTGGCTCTTCTCAAGTTTTCAGACGTGCGCTGTTTCAAATAGCAGGAGTCTGTGCATTGTATGCCCAAATTTGGCATCGAAAGAGATTTTCCATCACCCATCTACTGACCACCATGGCTACTCAGACCTACACACATGTAAACGTTCTCCCGTGCTTTTTTTTTTTTTTTTCAGCGCCGTAAGGAGCTACATTCGCTTTGTGCACTCGACACCTCACACTCCTCACAACTCCCTCGCTCTCTTTTTCTTTTCTTTTGTAGGCTTTTTTCCTTTTCGGCGCGGCGTGGGCCGGCCTTCATCACACCCCCCCTCGCCCTGGCCGAGGGCCCCAGGCACACGCAGCCGCTGGGCCGCACGAGGAGGAAAGAAAAAGTCATCCGTGACAGGATTCGAACCTGCAACCCTCTGATCCGTAGTCAGATGCTCTTCCATTGAGCCACACGGACATGCCTCCAAATCCACACCTCTGCTGATTGACTATGTCCCCTTCTCGTTTACGGAGCAGTCCTCCCCCCCCCCATTCACACACACACAGAAGAAAAGCCAGTTCATAAAAGCAAATGCAACGAGGGGGCAGAAGAGAAGAAGTATTGAATCGGAGTTATTGCATGAAGAATCAATTCCAATGTAGCAGACACAATATTAAACATAATTATTTTTGCAGGACCATCTTTTTCAATGTGCTGGTATTTCTCCTGGCGTAGTCCAAGAGTCTCTGCCGGGGTGTGTTTTTCGGGGTGGAATAATAAGTAAAAAATAGTTTTTTTTTGTACTTAAACACGTTGAAGAATATGCATTGGCTTCACTAAATACATTAGAATAAAGCAATGAGAAATACAGAGAATAAATATTGGTAATGCTTGCATAGTTCTCCTGCTCACTTATAGTTTTCACGTATAATTCATAGTATTGCAATTCGTTGTCATGACTATGCTTTTCAACAGATTCTTTTTTTTTTTAATCTGCTCTTTTTCATTCTTTTTTTATAGTCATCGTTTTACCTCCTTTTACATACAATCGTCTTCACATCTAATTGACTTTTGCTCATTGCATACAACAAAAAAGTATATATTCTAATACATTTTTTTTTTTGCAGGATGTTGAATAGAGCGATGGAGTATGAGAAGTATACACGCTTCTTTGTTGGCGGTGTTTATCGCCAAATTAGTGAAGATGACTTACTTGAGCACTTTTCTAGTTTTGGACAAGTTGTTGCGTTTGATCTTAAGCGCGATTTAAACGGCAACTCCCGCGGATATGGTTGGCTCTTGTTTGATTCCCCAGTGCCAGATCTAGTTGTCAAAGGTCCACATGTTCTTAAAGGTATTACGCTTAATGTTGAAGTTCCCCACTGTTCAGCTGATGAGAAAGAGGAAGCCTTCAGCGCCTCACGCCGTCAGGCACTTCAAAAGAATGACGGTGAAAAGTACAGCGAAACGGGATCGTTTCAGCGTCCTCGCCGTGGCAGGCACGACAGCCAAGAAAGCGCTGATTTTGCTCGTCGTTCTCGTTCCCGTTCTCGTTCTTCTGATACCCATTCGCGCGGTCGCAGGACACGTCGCCGCCACGAAACTCGCCGTAACGACGCACCTGATAGGTTCGCTCAGCAGCGTAGTCCCTTACAACAACCTAGAAAGGAAAATATTGTCCCTTCATCACCTCACGGGCTTCCTCCCACTGCCATCCCCAAGACTCCGGAAACAGCCTCAGCAAGCGAGATGTACGCATGCATTCCTCTTTCCTTATGCCCGCAGCAGTATTTTGCTGATCCCAGAATCTTTTGCGCACGCCTCGACCCCGGACGCATCGGATCCCTTTCCATTGTCCAGCTAACATCCCCCAAAACTGATTCGTTTCCTCCTACCACAACCACTATCAGCGCCAACCCCCTCTATCCAAACACCCCCACTGCTGGCACAGCTTCTTCGCCTTATGCAGATCCCACTAGCCCTTACTCGTCCTACCTTCCTGCGCATCTAACTTCTGGAGCACCCCGAAAATACACCCCATATAATGGGGCTGGTCCCTTAACTTCCGTTCCTCCGCCTCCAGGTCCGCCACCATCAAGGAACTCCGCTCCACCTCCTCCAGGTCCCCCTCCAAACCATCGATAAGAGGGAAATGCCGAACAAATAGGGTGATGAAAACCGATAGTGTCTGCGACCTAACCATCTGGGAAAGCATTTTTTACACAACAACTGCATTTAGTCCATTCTAACCATTTTATCTGTGTTCAGAAGGCTAAGAAAAAAAAAAACTGTATGCTTTTTGCTAGAGCGCATATGTTTTTGTTATTTTTGAAATATATATATATATATATATAGCGATACACTTTTTCTTGTAATAGACGTTTTATTGCATATTTTTATGTATTTCAACTATTTCATGTAGATTCTGAACCACAACAGCAATAGGTAAAGTCTTGACTTTTTTTTCCAGTTGCACTGAAAAAAAATGTGCTAGGAACGGAGCGTGTAGTGGCTTGTTTGATGCTGCATCCCATAAAATATTACAATTGTTGTTATTATTATTATTATTGTGTTATTTTATTTTTTTTTTATTTTTTTTTAGTGTAAACGGAATCCTGCTTTGTGGACAACCCACGGCGGTACAGGACGTCAGTCGAACAATAGTTCAGTTACCCTTCAGTACATGAAAGGTGCCCTGAGGATTAAGTTGTCCGTCCTGTTAGTATAAAAGGCGAAAGACACTTCTGTGTTTAGCGCTCTGACATGTTAGGTGTAGCAGTACGTATAACTATAAAAGCGGCGCAAGCCAGAGGAAGCAGAAAGAAACGATTATGTCAAATTTGGAATGGAGGCTCTTTCTAACAGACAGAACATAAACATATGTATTAAACGGACGCAATGATGAGAGTACTTTTGTATGACTCTGTGCTCTTATATATAAATATATATTTACTAATTTTTATTTTTTTTAAATTTTAGCTCCTAGCAGCTTCTTTTGTTCTTTCACAAATGATGGGAAATGTACTGCATTAGATCCTATATACCTTCTCTGCCATTTCACATGGTGGGTTGCTAGTTTTCAGCCCTTCCTTTTTTCCTCCCTCGCAGTTATCTGACCTCGTGACAACTTGACTACTGTATAGCTCTACTATTCCTTTTTTTTTGCCCCCTTTTTGTGGTCGGAATTTAGCCGTTATATCAGTGCGGTATTGCATCCCTGTCTGGATGCTTAGCAAACTGAATTTTATGTGGAAGAAGTCACTACTTGTTTGTATTAGAATATTAGATGCCCATTGTAGCTTGATATAAATGTAATGCTTCGCAACTAAACGCACTAAAAGTAAAATACTCATATTTAAGAAGCAATGAAAAGTAATATTTGTTTTTCTAATTCATTTTTTTCAAAAGGGAAGAAGTATGACAAGTGATGACTTTTCCCCATGCGATGTTGGTAATATATTGTACTTTCTTCAATTGAGACATCATTTTTTCCTTTCTCTTCCTTATTTTAAATCTACAAGCGCTCACGAATAATTATATAGTTTGTCGTTTTTTTATTATTTATTTTACATCCCTCATTTGACTACGAGTGTCTAGATCTTGCATTTTGCGGTACACTCATTATTATTATTATTATTATTATTATTTTCACAACTATCGCTATTTTTATTTGCTTTTTTTCTTTTCTTTCTTTCATGACATCCCGTGCGTGGATATCTTCAATATGCACTGCGGCGGCTCAGTTGATTAACGAATCGTATCCTTTGCGGCACGATGTGAGTGTGAAGAAGCTTGCTTACGGCACTGCTGGGTTTCGCACTGAGGGCACTCTGCTAGTTCCTGTGGCAGCAAGAGTTATTTTTATTGCGGTATTACGTGCGATGTGGTGCACCAAAAAGAAGCAAGACGCAAGTATTGCGGCCTCTATAGGCTTTATGATTACTGCTTCCCATAATCCATTTATTGACAACGGATTTAAGATCATCGACACAGACGCAGGCATGCTGGCATCTGACTGGGAAGGGTGGTGTGCTCTTGCTGCCAATGCAGTTACCGGAGAGGACCTAGCCGAGGTTATTGCGCGGTGCATTGAGTCAACTGGGTTGGAGTTAACTGCCGCATCAGATGTGAGGCGCATTGGTGCCATTTTACTTGGTCGTGATACCCGCGCAACGGGGGCTGAGATTGCAAGTGCAGTGCACGACGTGCTAAGCAACGTTCTCGATGTGGCCTATATTGATTATGGCATCTTAACTACTCCGGAGCTTCATTATCTTGTGCTGCGGGCCAATACGGACATGCTAGTGAAAGACATGCCTGCAGAAGTTGGTACTGACTTATACCACGCAGATATTCTCTCTAACTTTGCCTATTTAATGGATTAGGCAGTGGCTAGAAAAGCTCCTCAACCCGCTCATCAGCACCGTCGCGTTCTTGTCATTGATGCGGCTAACGGCGTTGGCGCCATTGGGTTGAGACGGCTTATTGAATTTTCCTCTTCGAAGGATAAGAATGCTAGCATTGGGGGAGACATTCTGGGCAAGTATTTTGACATTCGCATCGTCAACGATAATATCAACGATGCAAGCATGCTGAACACAGCCTGTGGTGCGGAGTACGCGAAGTCCAATCAAAAGCCATCTGTTGGCATGAACGACTGGACTTCAACTGCGAAGGAAGAAGAAAAAGCAACGGCTCATTACTACTGCCTGGATGGTGATGCGGATCGCCTGGTTGCGTTTTCTTATAGTGGTGACAACAACGCTGCTTCCTCGTGGCATTTGTTAGATGGAGACCGTATTTCTATTTTATACGCGATGCTACTGTGTGAGTTGCTTGGCTCTGATGTGCTAGGTGCCCTAGACGTCGGGATTGTGCAAACGGGGTACGCCAACGGTGCCTCTACCGCTTATGTCACGGACACCCTTCAGATGCATTCGTTCATGGCGGCCACTGGAGTGAAGCACCTTCACCCTGTGGCTCACGCACGCGCCATCGGGGTATATTTCGAGGCGAATGGTCACGGCACTGTGCTTTTCAATTCCCTAAAGTGCGAGGCCGCGTTGCTGCCGCTGCCAACGGAGATCAGGGAGCGCATTTCTCGGATGATTTATTCAATGTCACATGTGGTTTCTCAGGCGTGTGGCGACGCGATTGGGGACATGCTCATGTGTGAAGTTGCTCTTGCTGCACTGGATCTTAGCTTCGAAGACTGGCTCGCTCTCTACACTGATCGCCCCTCACTGCAACGAAAGGTGTCGGTTCCAGATCCCTGTGTGATCATTAACACGCCGGACGAAACCCGCGCGCTCGCACCAGTAGGGCTGCAGGAAGGCATCGATGCTGCGGTGGCGGATGTTGTAGCGAAGTGTGGAGGAGCCGCGCGGTCATTTATAAGACCCAGCGGGACGGAACCTATTGTGCGTCTGTACGCAGAGGCAACCACGAAGGAAGACTGCGTGGCTTTAGTCACTGCTGTGGAAAACTTGGTACGAGAGTTCTGTTCACAGAAAGCAGTGTAAAGCACGCGTCGCAGTTATGTGTTGCTTATTATTATTATTATTATTATTGTTTTATCTGACGTTTAGACATTGACGTATCATTTTTTTTTCTTTTTTGGATTTAATACGTTTTCTGATTTGCCAGTTTCATAGATATAAGCGCATTTATTTTATACAGAATCTCTATGAAAGGTGTTTCGCTACTGGGCTACGCACACACACGGACGCAAGCTGTGGAAACATGTATGTGCATCGGGGTACAAGAGACAGCAACAAAACGGCAACAACTATGCTTACATTATTGATGCTGGTTTTTTAAAACAAGTATGTACGGACAGTTGCAGAGCTATTTCTTGTAAATTTTGCTTTCCAAACATTTTCTTCTTTTCCTCCTTTTTTATATGTTTGTTCGGGTTAGTTAATAATTTCTTGTAGTTTTGCTTACAGAATTAGTTATCAAGGAAATTTTTTTTTTTTTCAGCTCGTATTTGAGGAAAAAAAAATTGAGCTGTATAAGAGCTAACTGAGCACTCTCCTACCAAGAAAAATATATAATATTGAGCTCCTCTTTCAGTTTTTTTTCCTTTAGATTTTATTTTTGCAACCCTACACTGAAAAAAGAGAAGATAGGTAGAAATAGGGTTTCAGCGAACCTCAGGTACTTTTTTTTTTTTTTTGCTGTGTGCTATCACTACTGGCACACGTCTATAGACTGACTAGTGTTAGGCTTTTATCTTGTAGCGGAGACAAAGACGGAAAAGGAAAAGATAAAAAAACTCCACAAGACAAGGCCCTTCTGCGTCACTGCAGCGGGGGGAGTTACAGGCTGGCATATATCTAGTCCCTCAACTGAAAGTGAGGAACATAAATATAGCTAGATAGTTACACATTATTATTTTTTTTTGCGCATTTTTGTTGTTGTTCTTCTATCTTTCTTTAGACCCACGAACAGGAACGAAAACAAAAAGTAGAAAAAAGATTTTTTTTTTCCTGAAAAGGAAAGAATAGACTTTTCCTGTACCACACATAGATTAGTTTTTTTTCTTTTTGCTGCTTGGACATTATTTTCTTTTTTTGATACATAATTTTTTAAAATCATTTATAGATACATTTTTTTGGGGGGTTTTCTTTCCAGCATATATATATATATATACTTTAGATCTTTTTTCTTTTTTTTTTTCATTTGTGCTCTGCTTCGCCAGCACGGTTGTTGCTCCAGTTGTTTTAACGGCTGAAGTGATCAACCACGATACACCGCATACACACGTGTGTACTTCTCTCTATATCAAAAAGAAAAGTTTTTTTAAAAAATCATACCAACAAAGAGATAAGCAGCAAAAGCACAGATCTATATAAAACTACAACTCGTAGACACGCACACGCACACATATAGGGAGAGCTTTTTGCCCTATCTTTACAGCTACTTTTTTTTTTTTTCCTTGTTACTTAAACAAGAGAGCAACAACATAAAACTGAATAAAATCAGCAGAAGATGTTGACGACTAGCAGCCGCCGCATGCAGGCGACCCTTTACGCGGCACTGTTGATGCTTGTGTTGGTGCTCAACAACCCAATTGCCGTCTCAGCAGCTGGGTCCTCCGTTGTCATCACGACCCCTGACATCCCTCTACTGGATGTGCCCTTCCTTGCTACTTCAGGGCTTGGCGCTGGCAAGACACTCTATCTTTCCACGACTCCACAGTGCAACGCTGCACTCTCACCAGTTCCTGTTTGCACACTGGGTAACAATGCGCCGGAATTGAACCACAACGCCACCACATGTCTCTTTACTGTCACGAGCGCGAGCATCGACGTAAACCCAGCGACTGTGCGGACCGCGCCTCCCATGTACTGGTGCAGTAGCGCATTTGGCACGGAAAACTTTCAGATTTTAGGCATCGAAAAGATGGTGGTGAACCCGCCCTACGTCTACGTGGGCACGCCGACTACCTTGAAGGTAAACGAGGCCACCCCAGTTGACACGATTATTGGGTTTTACGACTCCGCCAAATGCTCCGCTAGCACCCTCATTGGCGATGTGATGAAGGTGACAGCCGCACGCACCGTGTCACTAACCATTAAGAGCGGCCACGACGTCTTCATGTGCGCTAAGGTTCCAACTGTTCTCGGCGACATGACTACAAGTTTTCTCGCCGACTCTGTCTTTGTAACCCTTCCGTATGATATCCTAGTCTTTAATGGCCTCCGCCACCGGACCGTACCCGTCGATGCTAACGCCATTATGTCTATCTTTTCGTTATCACTGGATCCACACTGCATCCCGCTCGCACAGCCCGCGTCTACCAACATGGAGGAAAACTTTATGATGCTTAATATTGATGTCCCACGCGGTTCTTACTACTTTTGTGCCTCAGCGAACTCCAAAGGCGAGGATACGATCTACGTCCCCGCCTTGTCGCTCTTTACGGTCCAGGAGTACGGTGTTTTTCCTTCCGTCCTCTACACTGGTCACCAGACCAACATGATGCTCACGATGGATGCTGTGCAGCCTGGCATTGTCTTCGAATTTGGTCTTTTTCGCACTCTTGATTGCAAAGACGCCATCATCAACTGGGGCACATCCACCTCCTGGACTGTCAACGCCGTTGGCACATATTACTCTTGTGTGCGCGAGGTGGGCAACATAGATGACACTCAAGCGCGTGCAACCACCATCAGCGTTGTGGATGCCCCTCAATTGACCTTTTCGCGCAACCCTGGTATTCTTGGCCTTGGCCTGAGCGTCGATGTGGAGCGCGCCGATTCCCAGCCCGGTGTGATCTCCGTTGGCCTCTCCTCCAGCAAGACCTGCGAGCCTCTCTTCACATTCGGCTCCACTACAGAAACACGCGACTCCGCAGATTTTTATGTCCCCGTGGATGGTCCTGCTCTCGCCACTATTTGTGTTTCGACTCCACACACCACCGAGGTTTACTCGAACAAAACAGACAACAGCAACGATGATACAGTTGTTAAGCCGTTCTTTTACAACACAGGCACAATGGAGCTCGACCAGTACGCTCTCACATACCCGCCTCTCCGCACCAATACTCAAATGTCTATGGAACTCGACCCTTCTGTGACATTTGCAGTTGGCAGCATCATGAAGCTCGTACCAGACAGCGAGGAAGGCTGCGCAGCCAAGGTGAGCGGCGAGAACAAGAACGAGTTTCCTCTCAGTAGCTCTACGACCGCTCTCACGCCGGTTTTGTTCCCCACAGACGGCAATTGGCTGCTTTGCGTTAGCGAGCCGAAAGTCCTTGATGGCGTCTTCCAGCCTCTGAGGAACCTGATAGTGTACGGTGATGCTACCATGTCGCCTCGGGGCATCGTCACTGGCTTGCATCAGACTGTCACCATCACGCACATACCGCCGAACGCGGAGGTATACTTTGTTCCTACCCCGAACACTTGCACGGGAAGCAGTGTGACTAAGCTCTTCCCCACCAACTCTTCCGCTGCTGGCGTCGCCGACACTAACGTGGACTACGATACGGCTGGCAATCTTACCTTGTGCGCCGCGTACCGTGGCGCGAGTGGGGCGTCTTTTACTGACCCTGTCATCTACCCTGTAGGCCAGCTTGTGAGCGCACCCCCGATCGTAGACCCCACTGTCGCCATCGCAACCTTCGAGAGCCGCCTTTCTTTCATCGTTCCAGACCCACTACTGCTCGGTGGCGATGCCGCCTACTTGAAGGAGGGGACCACCACCTGCCTCCCAAACCCACCAGTCGACTCTATCCAGCTTGTGATCATTGCCGGCAACCCGCAAACTGGGGAGCGACCTTACGCTCTTTTCACTCCCCCTGTTACTGGTGTTGTGTATGGCGTGTGCGTGGGTCGCACCGGCAACTTTGTGCCAGCCGGTTCCGTCACCATTGCTGAGCAGCTGGATATGGTCTCGGTGCCCATCTACGTACCCAAGGGGATGCCTGCGATGATGCGCTTCTCTGGCCCGACATTTGACGCTTTGCACCCGAATCGTTTCGTTCTCATCGCCGCCACTGACAGCTGCAGCGATGCGGGTCTTCCTACCACGACCGTCTACGTCAGCGGTGCGCTTAGCGGCAGTGGCGAGTCCGTGCCTTTTCTTGCCCCTACTGATGTGAATGCGGTGACCGTCTGTGTGACAGACACTTCGTCTTCCGGCATTGAGAGTTCGGCGGTCTTCACGTACACCTTCGGCGGCCTCATGACGCTTTACGACTTCACCTCCCTTTCCGCATATGCACAGATCGGGAAGACGAACGCATTGGAGGCGTGGCCGCTGGCCACCAATGCGGGCCTCTACCTCACCCCGTGCTCCGGCAACGCATGCACACCTGCCGTGACCACCGCAACCTGCAAAGCTGCTCCCACTGCCAAGAAGTTTTACACAAGCGAGTTGCAGCAGCTTCAAGGTGCCACCGCTGGCAATTACGCCTTGTGCCAGGAGGCCGTCTTCAGCAGCACCGTCACCGCCGTTGTTGGTGCCAACACGACTGTGCAGGTGGTGAACCCGTGGGTACTCACAACCACAGAGACAGAAATTCGCCAGTTCAAGCCCTTCACTGTGACTCTCAGCGGTGGTGTGCCCATATGGACAACAGCAAGCACGAAGGCCTACGCAGCCGGCACCTACGTGATCCGAGTGCAGCGTGCGGACACACCCTGCACAAGTGCCCTCGGTGAAGGCCAAGACTTCACCCTGACGACTGCCACTTCTTCCCTCACTATCACCGATGTTGACCCCATCACACCAATCTATTTCTGTCTCTACCCAACCCCGCATGATCGCTCACTGGTGATGGATGGCACGCTGCTATTTTACATGACCCCCACTACTATTATCACAGCTACCGCCACGCCGGTTCGCTCCGGCATGCTCGAGAACAACGCGCTCGCAAGGATATCTAGTAAATCTGACTGCTCCACAGGCACTCCGCAGCTCATCACCAACTTTGTCTCGACACAGGAGGTGGAGTCGTGCGGACCTAACAAGGATGTTACCTCGGCCTACTACTGCGAGAGCACCGACGCCGGCAGCTCCTTTGCCCCACGCGGCAAGATGGGCCTTCTGCGCCGCAGCCCATGCTCTGGTGGCGCTGACGCCAGCATTAATCCGGTCACCGTTGCCCCAGCACAGAAGATTTCAGAGTTTGGCATTGATGAGCAATACTTGACTTCCCCATTTCTTTCTACCACCGGTGATTGCAAGAACCCACTCGACGCCCGCGTGCTGACTCTCGGCTATACCCCACGCTTTGATGAAACCGCCGTCTTCTTTGTGTGTGCTTCTATCATTGATGGTGACTCGACCCCCTTTACAACCATCGACCCGACCCTTACCGTCGCCAACTGGGCAGTGACTCCAACTTCTATCCTCAGCCGCTTCAACACCACCGCTGGCGAGCTACCCACCGCGCGTCTCAACATCAACTACGTCACACCAAGCGCCAAGACCACGATCAGCACGACCAGCACCTGCAGCGACAACATCGCCGACGCAAGCGGTTTCTCTAGCCCCAGCAAGACTTCCACTTTGCGCATCACTGGCTATGGCCAGCTCCTGTACGTGTGCACACCAGACACTCTCACCGCCGATGGCGGCTCGCCCGTGGCGGTTGCGAGTTTTCTATCCGTGACACCCCCTGCTGTGCCCAGTATCCAGCCCGCTATCATTCGTGGCGCACCCTTCTCTGCGCGTCTGGTGGTGCAAGGCCTCGGGAGCCAGCCACCAGTGTACTCGATGCACCAAGGCGCCGACGCCGACTTCCCCTTCAGCGACTACTACACCTCTACCGAACGCGAAGTCTTCCTCTCTGCTGACAAGTGCGCCTCAGTGCTCGACAACACCGTTGCGTCGAGCGTGGATACCAGTGATGACTCGGTGACGTTTGTGACAAGTGACATTGCCAAAACGGTGTCTTCTGTTGCGCTGTGCGCTGGCACTCCAGCTGGCAGCGCCGTGACCGTTTCGAGCGTCTCCGTTGCCGCCGGCATGATGTACCCCACGCAGTTTGTGACTGGCAGTGTGTCCCCAATATACATTCCGCTGAACCCTAACACCAAGTTTTTTTTGAGCAACTCTAATGGCAACTGCAACGCGGTGTCTTCGACGAATGTCGCACCTTTCACCACAGATGCCGAGGGCTACGCGAGTATGACGCTGATTGACACCAAGGAGAATCAACCCGCCGATGAAGGCACGTACACGATCTGTTCTGGCTCTCCAACGCCAAACACCCCGCTTGGGACTATTCTTCTCCTGCCTCCAAGCTACTTCAACATTCGCGGTCTCACTTACGTGATTGGTGTTCCTGGCATTATGATGCTTCTCAATGATCTCACCACTGAGTATCTCCTCGAGGGCTTCAGCACCAATAACGACTGCAGAGCCCCTGACACCACCTTCGGCTCATGGAAGACCGAGTCCCCGCGTCAGATCACCGTCACTGCTACAGACACTAAGTTGAACCTGTTTCTCTGCGCTCGCGCCCCTATCAACAACACACTCGTCGCCCTCCCTTCAATTAACGCTGTCCAGTTTGTGACTCAGACCATCATCCCGCCAACAAGTGGCTTTGACGTATGTAATGCCGCGACCATGCACAACTGCTACGCGCCAGGCACCCCGGGCCTTGATGGAGGCGTTCTTGCGATGGTGTACGGCCCATGCTGTGACGAGGCCTCTCGCTCACGGGTGTTGGGCAGGACGCAGTTGGGTTCCAACAAGTGCCAAATGGACCTGAACGCTCAACTCGTCAACGCTTACCCTGTCGGCACGAAGTTTAACCTGTGCGCGTGGAGCACGGCGGACCCCAACTACTGCACCACTGTTGATGAGGTGGAGGTGGAGCGTGAGTGCAAGGCAGACGTCGTGACGGACGGAAGTAAACTGAGCCGTGGGTGGCTCATCACGATTATCATTCTTAGCATCGTAGTGGGCCTGCTCCTCATTGCACTCATCATATTTTTGATCTGGTGGTGCTGCTGCCGCAAGAAGAAGGAGGAGGGCACGGACGAGAGGAAGATGATTGCGATGCGCCACATGGAAGAAGGTGCGTACGATTACGACCAGCTCGCGATTGCTGAGGGCGAAGACGATGCGGCGGCGATTCAAGGGAACCACCATATGCACCCGCTTCTGTTCTACCCTGGAGGCTCCGAGGGCGAGGGTCAGTCACTGCCGGCTACGACGAGCCGTTCCATCAGCGCCAACACCGATGGCACAGGCACCACCAGCACCCAGTACCACACGCTTGTGGAGAACATTGAGGATGACGAGCGTGATCAGATTGCCTTGCAGGAGGCGCGTGAGCGATACAACCTACGCTTGGCCTTCACGGAGGAGCTGGAGCACCTGCGCTTGAGGGAGAAGGAGAACGAGATTGATCTTGGCTACGAAGATGACGAGGACAACGGCGGCGTTTTTGCTATTGGCCGCGAGCACCCTGACGCGCGTGCTGCTGTGGAGGAGATCGAATGCGATGAGGAGACTTATGTGCCAACCCCAGAGGAGGAGGCTGCGGCTGCGCGCTTGAAGGAGGCCGCCGGCCTTGCTGCTACTGCTGAGAACAGCGTTGTAGACCCCAACGATACCACCCTCCGCGACCTGAGCGAGGGCGCTGAGCAGTCGCAGCAGGGGAAAGAGGAAGAGAACGTGGAGTTGGTTCGCAGCCGCTCTATCTGCAGCTCACGCCCACGCACCCCGCCCGCCCACGAGAGCTTCTTCACGGACGATGACGCAGGAGAAGAAATATGCATCGACGATGAGGGGGAGGAGAATGGCGCCAATGATGCGGATGGCGAGCAGCAGGACACGTCTGCGGCTGCGGCGGTGCCGGCGCCGCGCAGGTACCCTGTAGAGCGCTCTATGTCGAGCGAGGCGGTACACGTAGACCCTTCCCTATTGAATACGAGTAACGAGGAGCACTCTAGCATTCTCCAGAAATCTCAGCAGCAGCGAAGCAGGCCACGTCAAAACGCATTTGCCGCCACACCTACAAGGGACTCTTCTAATGCTAGTAGGAACAGCAACGCTGACGCTGTTGACGATAGCCTTCTCAATGGCGGCAGTAGACAATACGTCAATCTGAGCGTTGCCGACTCCTCGGTGCTGGAGCGATCGCCGATTTTGAGAACAGAGGATGACGGTGAGGGGCAGTCTTCTGTGCCACTTTCTATACAGGAGATGCAGTTCGGCAGCCCTAGTAACGGACTTGTGGATGTGAGCAGGAACAACGAGATGAATGCGTCACAGGAAGAGGAGATGGATGAGCTCTCCTACACGACCACGCAGCGATTCTACGATGAGACGCGGGTTCTGCTAGAAGAAGAAGACATTCGTAGACAGCGACTATGCAACTGGGAGGAGGAGGAGCGTGCCCAGCTTGCGCAGGAGGAGCTTGAGGAATACATGCACACGGCCCAGAACTTACAGGCGATGGCGATGTCCTCAGCAGGGGACTACAGCCGCGAGGAGTACGAGGACGACGACGATGAGGAGGTCTACGTTGCTCCTGTGCTGCCCGCGCAGCTGCCTAGGGCACCAGCTCCGGTCACTACCCCGGCTGGTGTGGCTCCCACCGCTTCTCCAGCTGCGTTTCTAGCGAAGTCTCAGCACTCTTCTGTGATCTCGGCAGGGGGACAGTCTTCGCAGTCAGCAGAGGTTGGCCGCACCGACGGAGAATCTAGGCGTAGCGAGGCACCGTCCGTGCGTCGTGTGAACACTTCTCAGGGAAATGAAAATGATATGTGGTAAATTGTAGGAATTTTAATGAATGAATGAATGAACTACACACGCACACATTGATAGAGGAGCAGTTGTGTGGGCGACACGCAGAGTTGTGTCGGAGATGAATTTTTTCTTTTTTTCTCCCGTCTCCCCCTTTTTCTTAGCCCTTTTAAAATGTATATTTTGACCAGTTTTTGTTTGTCTTATGCTCAGAGGGAAGCTATGCTCCTTCATCGGTACTGGGAAGAAAAAAGAGAGAGAAAAGAAAAAAAAATAGATATCAGTATATGTTAAAGCGACACCTTTGTACCGGCCGTGTTGCCCCTGTATGTATGATAGTAGAGCAGGAGGGGGGAAAAACAAAGGGGAGAAACATGCGGTGGAGAGGGTGAGGGAGAGGGAATGTAAGTGGTCGTTAGAGAAGAAGAAAAACCTATTTTTATGTAATGAGGAAAGATGGGAGGAGGAGCACCTTTTGCATGTATATAGCTACACGCCTGTTTGTCTTTCCAGATTGCTTCATTCACTTATTTGTCCCTTTGCGGGCATGTGGCCAGCATAAAGAACAACAGGGAATCCCCTTTCCCTCGTTTCTTCCGATTAAAAAAAAAAAGATAATATTTTTTGTGCCATTTTGAATGAATGCGATGGGTGGCGCTATTTTTTTTTTAAAAGAACTTTAGATCTACCCGCACACACACAAAAAAGAAGAACGTGAACTTTGCTTTGTATGGGCACTGCTTGCAGAAGTTGGACATACATGCATATATACATATACATATTTATTTATTTATTTATAGATCTCAATGCACTCGGTATTTTAAAAAATTCTTTATCTTTGTTTGCCTACAGCACTTTTTCTTGCCAGCTTTTTTTTGTTTTTGTTGTGTTGCATAGGCATTTTTTTTTCTTCTTTTTTCTTATTATTATTATATATGAGTGGAGCATAGATACATTATGGATGTTTTCCCCCTTTTTTACTATTTAAAGACGTCTCTCTCTCTCTCTCTTTTATCATTATTATTATTATTATATATTCCATTTTTTTTCCCTGAAGAATGGCTTACGATTTCGAGGCTTTAAGAGAAAAAAAATGGCGCAAGTAGAGAATACTCCAACTGCAACTATGATGAGGTGGCAGAGGAGAGAAGCGTAACAACAACAAAAAAAAGACATGGGCGAAAAAAAAAAAATGAAGAAGAAAAAAAGGGACATTATATGCAATATGTATAACAGAGAGAGAGGAGAGACTTATGTAACACCGATGGCC
>JASANZ010002013.1:0-33056 GCA_030849805.1 Sergeia podlipaevii | reverse complement strand
TTGTACGCGACGCCGGGGTTGCCGGGGGCGGGGATGAGGGTGGCAATGGTACCATCGATGGAGTGCACGTAGCCAATCATCTCGGTCGCCTTGAAGAAGGACTTCTGGTTGCCAGCGCCAGCGGCGGGGGCTTTGGCAGCGGCGGCACCAGCGCCAGCGGCCGCGGCGGTGGACGCCAAGCGAGCGAGGGCGGGGCCGGCCGTGAGCTTCGATACAGCGCGCAGCATTGCTGAAGAGCGGATTCGTTAATTAATATACTACTACTACTACTGTATATATTGTGTTTATTTGTTTTTGATACGATAGCAACCGAAGTGGATCGTGTATGTGAAACAGAAGTTTTATTGGGGGGGGATGGGATGGGGAGAGAAAATTAAAAATGCAAGATGGAAGTGAGTGTATTGATGGGAAAATGATAAGTAGTGGTTACTATTAGTATGTCAAAGAGAAGAGATATAAAGTAGGCCGATAATACGTTTATCAGTAGATATCTTCTATTTTTTGTTTGTCGGTATCGATCGCTTGCTGACATGAAGAAACGAAGTGATATCTCGTGTTCTCTGTTTACGCTCTGTTTGTGAGTGGATCCGACTCACCCATGATGGATTTGCTTTTTATATTCAAAAAGGCAGATAAAGTGGAACCAACATGTTTTATCGTCTATTCTTTGCTGTTGTTGTTGTTGTTGTTGTTGTTGTGGATTGGTCGTTCAGCTACTAAGACGATCTGATGAAACGGTGTACTATTGTCGTTTTCTGCGCGCTTTCCTCTTTCTCTATGTCTCTCAATCCCTCTGCTATTGTTTTCAAAACGTGTATGTAACACGGCTGTTATAGATAAAAGAGTCATGCATTGTTCCTCACATGTGAGAATTGCATTCCAACATTGCCGATGACAGAGATATTGAAAGCATAGTAGTGATGACAATGGGTGAGGTAAAAAGTCAAAGAAAAAAAAAGGAGAAAAAGAAGAAAATAAACAGAGCAAAGCACAGATGTAACACACACACACTGACACTCTCTTTCCATCAGCATTGATACTGGATGCAATTATATACATATATATATATATTGTCGCAACGCATCACATACTACTACTTTTTTTTTTTTTTTTTGAAAGTTGATGAAACAACAAAAAAAACACAACACAATAAATCATATTGAAGAAAAAGAGGCTTCAAAGCTATGAAACAGAAAAGGGACACACACACACATGCATGGTCTTTCTCGCGCTCTCTCTCTCTTTCTCTCTTCCTCTGGACAGAAATATAAATCAACGGCTGTGGCACAGTCATGAGACCTTCTCCCTCTTGTTGCTGCGCGTCATGCAAGTCTTGTTTTTCTGCTTTTCTGTTGTGTTTTAATTTGTCGTCACCACCCACTTTCTGAAAGACACATCCTACCTAGATCTCATCACGCACCCCCCTTGAATATTAGAACAGATATGTAATATACATTCCTCTCTTGCTTCTCCCCCTTCTTCTTCTTCTCCACTCCGTTCTCTTGGCTCTTCTCTTTCATGAGTTGAAGAAATCGCTAAAGAAAAACTACTTGGAACTCTAGATAGATAGAGACCGATGAAAGAAAAAAGATGAGGGGGGAGGGGGAACACAAGAGAAGAAGTTCCTACTCCTATCGATATAACGGCGCTTCCTCATATAGTTTTTCTTCCTTCATTACTGTAATGAACTCCCCAGTCGGCTTCGTTAGCTGATTAATGTGGTTCGGCTGCCAGTTTCTCACTACCTCCTCTACAAAAACAGAGGTGGGCTCTAAGGAAGGAAAGATAGAGCGGCGACCAATCATGACGAACACGATAAACAGGAAAAGGCACTTGGTCAAGAAACGAGCAAAGAATAACAGATCTTGCCACCTAATCGTCGCCAAGGCCATCTCACCAGAGCTGATGTAGCGGCATTCGTCCACAAGTTTGTGCCAGCGGTAGGGAAGCAGGCGGACCTGAGTATCATAATACTCGCGCCACACAGCGGCGCAGATGTCCTCGCCGCGAGCTGCGTACTCGTCAATATGACGCTTGAGGGGCTCATCCATCTGAGCTACGGAGCGCGTGCACATAGCTACAGGGACTGTGATGGGCTTCGCCAAGGATTGAAAGAGCTTGCTCATGATCTAACTTTTTATGTGTTTATGACTGCAATCAATAAAATCAAATTTAAGATATGCGTATATTAAATAAAAGAACAAAAAGATGGAGGGGGGGGGGAAAGTTTGTAGAGTAAAAAGGTAGACATGAATGATCAGTGATATCACTAACTATTTCCACAAATACACACACAAAAAGGCATGCTGAGGGGGGGGGAGGAGGGGAGTCGTACCGATGTAAGCCCCCCTCCTTTTTCCTTTTTTTCTCTTTCATCGCCTGCCCTTTAAGTTGTAATGACCCCACTCGTGTCTCATATATGAGCATGAACAGAGAAGTACATGGTAGTACTCTTGCTTCTTTCTTTTTTTTTTTAAAAAAAAGGAAAAACGATAAAAGAATAAAATAATAAAAAAAATAAAAGCTTTGCCCAATATAAATACCGAGTTTGATTTAGTGAAAGAAGAAGAAAAAAAGATACACATCCACCGCGACGTCCACTTGTGCACCTCCTCGCTTCAGTGCAATGGGAGAGTACGTACGTGATATGAATCCTAATATTCTTTCCCGTTTTCATACGCTTTACTCTTTTCTCTTTTTTCTTTCTCGATTTGCAAGTCATCGCACTTTTTCTTTTCATTTCAGAAAAAAATATATATAGAGAGAGAGAGAAAAAAAAAAGAGGCCAGGAGCATGCTCGTACATCATGTCGTCCCTCTTCCTCCTTCTAAGCGAAGCGGGACACCAACAAGCGGGTGCCTGTGTACTCCATATGCTCCATTGAAAGTATTCATTGCCTTTTACTTTATAAAATGCTCAATTTTTTTTTTTTTTAAATAGACCAATTCCCTCCCTTCTTTACGTATATATATTTTCGAACAGTGAGGGAAGAGCCGATAACACAAGTGGAAAAAAAAAAATGAAAAGATGGAATGCATCTTACCTCTTGATTGCTGCCGCTTCTTAATTCCTATTGTCGTTACTTGTGTTGCCCACTCGCTCATCAAAAATATCCATATATTTTTCCCATTTTTTTAAAAAAAACTTTTCGAGGGTGTGGCTGCTCTTGAGCTTTTCCATATATAAGAAAAAGAAGAATCATAAGGCACATTAACTTTTCTTTGCCATCACTTTCACTTTCTCCTTTGTCTTTTCCCTTTCGCACGTTCTTATTCATCTTTTTCCACGAAGAGGAAAGAGAGCGATACTTGGATGGATAAGCCACAAAGAAACCATATGTGCGTGCATATAACAATAACAATAACAATAATAATAATAATAATAACGTGTTTCTCCTCTTTCCTTACTATTAAAGTAGTAGTAGTAGTGTGGGTGACTACCCACAAGATAAAATAAATATAATGAAAAAGAAAAAAAAGTAGTAATAACAAACTGACTCATTTCATATATATCCCCTACAAGTAATTTACATGCAGGTCGAGTGAATTATATATATATTAGTAAAGCAAATATTATATAAAAATAAAATCCCTGCGTGTTGTATATATGTATCATCGTGCGCGCACTTGTGCCTGTGTGTGTTTGTGTGTCAAATACTCCGACTTTCAAGAGCCCATCCTCTCCTGGCTTTTCTATCGCTGGAGGGGGAAAAAAAAAAGTGCTCGCATGCACACATATATAAACATAAAGACTAAAGAAGAAGAAGAAGAAGAAAAGAGAAATATCATGACTTCAAAGCCTTCTCTCTTTCTCTTCATAGGAAAAAGTGCGTACCATACATTTCTGTTTCCCCATTTCCTTTTCTTCCTTTCTCTGTTGTTGTTGTTTTGTATTTTTGCTCCTCCTCTTCAGACTTACCGTCTCTCTCTCTCTCTCTCTCTCTACCCTTTCACTTCTATTTGCCAGAAGCGGGGGAGCGAGAGAGAAAGAAAGAGCACGGAAGAAAGAATGTATACCATAATAATGGTCAATATCAAGAAATGCATGGAGGAAAAGGGGGGGGGCAAAGTATACTTCTCCCACTTTTGTTTTCTTCTTTTGCCAACGCTTGATATTGATTCTCACAGATGATTTTGTTTGAAACCTACAGAAAGTAAGAAAGAAAGAGAAAAACAAAACAACAACAAGAACAACAAAACCACATCGGTAGTTATTCTCTTTTTCTTCTCTCTCTCTTCCTCTTTCTTTGTGAAGTCTTTTTTTTCCTTCTATAAAACATAAAAAAAATAAAAATGCGTGCGCTGTCGCGTGCTTGCGATTCTTCCTCCACATATCCTTTCACTGCGCCATGGCAAGGCACTTGCATATTAAATAAAGGGAATCCAAGAGGAAGAAAGAGAAGGCACATACAAACACATCCATACAAGACACGGGGGTGGGGGGGGGAGGAAGAAAAACGAAAGAAACACAATATATATATATATATATATATATATATAACATGTGATGATGGCGACAATAACAACCAAAATAATAGTAATAATAATAATAATAATAATAGAAAATAAATAAATAATGGCTGTGCAAAGTGAGCAGAAATGTCAGATGCGCTTTAAGGAACAACAACAACAACAAGAAAAAAAAAGGGCGTGAACGCGTTGTGTTGATCATCCAATCTCGCACAAAGAGAAAGATAACCTCTCTTGATTATTATTATTACTATTTTCCCTTTTTTTTCTCTCTTTCATTCTTTTTCCTTTCATCACAGTCCCAAACAGAGGATTGTGATGAAGATGCACGTGTGGGTTTATGTGGACTTTGCAGAGCCAAGTCACGCTTTTGCGGCACAATTTTTTTTTTTTCTTCATTTTGCTGAAGATGTGTCTGTTGATATGACCTGCAAAACCCCCCTTTTTTTATTATTATATGTATATAAACCATATTCCCTTTCTTCAAGTGAAAAAGAAAAAGAAAATGATACAATTTTTAAAATAATAATAATAAAGACAACGACATTTTTGCGCTAACGTGCTCTCCCTCATCCTTCGTTTCACCTCTCCCTTCCCCTTCCCCTCCCCCCCGTCCTCCTTTACGCTCCTGAAGTTTGCTCAGGGGCAATTTTGCGTGAAGGACAAAGAAAAAGGGAAAAATCGAAAAGAAAGAAAGAAAAAGAAAGAAAAAAAGAAAGCACATAGGACGTTAGCAGTCGTTGCACAGACCCCCTTTTTAGAGAAGAAGGAAGGAGAAAAAAAAAATGCATCAGTTTCTACACCCTAAACTCACTCATCCACACATGCACACGCACGCTCTCTCTTTCGTTCTTTTTTCCTTCTCTCTTTTTCTCTCCCTCTCTCTCTCTTTGCTTCCCAAATTCTGCGCTTCGGTGAGAACAGAGCAGAAAATCAATGACGCTTTTCATAGAAAAGAACGAAAAAAGAAATGGGAAGGGAAGAGGGAAAAAAAATAGCGGAGGGAAGAACATGTAACTGACGGCATCAATTTACGAGTACCGCATACACACACACACACACACATTGAAAGATGAAAGAAAAGAACAAAAAAATGGAGGGAAACCCCGAAAAAGAAAAAAAAAAGCGAGGGAGAGATCATGCCCTCCTGTAAAATAGTTTCTTTTTTTCTTCACTGTGGGGTTATTCACATTCCTTATTTCTCCTATATAACAATTCCAATTACACGGAAGCGTATGCCTGCTCGTGATCAGCGATCATCATTGCAGCAGCCTTCTTCTCCGCGAGTGCACGCTCACGCCTGGCGTGCAGTGCACGCGAAAGGGTATTGCGCTTGTTTGGCCAGAGAAAGAGATAGCAGATCATCCCTGGCGCAGTCATGCAGCAGCTGATCACGAGGCAACCGTACGTGTAGTTGCCATTGTTTCGCGTTTGGAGTTGCGCTTGCATTGGCGGAGCTGAAAAGCCCCCGACGCAGCCAGCCACAAACACGCAACCCATGAACAATCCCAGATTGGGTCCATACAAGAAGCGGGCGATGAGAGCAGGCATAATTGCGAAGATACCGGCGGTGCAGAAACCCACAATGCTCAAGCACGCACAAAAGGCGGCGTACGAACGGCAAAAAACGAGGGCGGCAGTTGCAAAACCGCCCAGGCAAGCACAGCAGCAGTATGCGAATGCATCAGCCGTGAAGGATGCCATAGCGCCAACGGCGATAGAACCGATGATCTGAAAAACACCCCAGAATGTGAACACTGTAGAGGCCTTGCCAGTGGAAATCGGAATTTCGTGCTCATACACCGTTCCAGCCTTTCCCATGGAGGACACCAAGGGAACTGCAACATAAATGAGGCCGTAGAATGCCCAGCCATAGATGAGAAAGGCAAAGAAATTGGCGAGAAACTCAATAGTGATGCACACGCGGAGAATCTCGAAGAAGTTGAGACGGCGCGTGTGTAGAGCCTCCATGAGTTCTTCATGAGCTGTAGGCGGTAGCATGGGAACTTCATTGCCATCGTTGCTGCTGCTGCTGTTGTTGTTGTTATCCGCCACCGCCGCATCTGCCTTATCCATCTGCTTCTGCTGCTGCTGCCGCTTCTGCTCTGTTGGCGAGACAACGTCCATCGCTGCGACATCATCATAAAGCGCGTCACCATGTGGCTCGCGGCGCTCAGCACCACCATCTAGATGCCCATTGTGATTGCCGTCTCCAGTCTCGCCGTTGTCATCGTGTGCTGCGCTTGAGTCTTGGCCTGGAGCCGTATAACGCTCCCCCTCTTCCATCTGACGTCTGCACGAAAATATCGCACCGACCAAACCAATCGCGCAGAATGCGGACATGAGGCGAAACGTCTTGCGCCACCCATACATATCCGCCCAGTGGCCGAGGATAGCGGGGATAAACGCACTTCCGACGCCACCACCGGCGAAGTTAATGCCCTCAGCAAGGCCAAGGCGCTTGCGAAACCACGAGCCTGTTGCCGCCGCGCCAGGCGCGAGCATCAACGCGGACGAAATGGAGGCGAGAAGGCAATAAGAAAACGTGACGGCGATGGTGCTGTGCGCAAAGGAGGAACACAGCCACAAGCCAGCAAAGAGCAACACGGTGGAGGCGAGCATGAGGTAACGTGGAGGCACGTAGTCGGCAATAAATCCGGTGAAAACGCCGAAAACGGGGGAAAGGCCGAGAGAAACTGAGTTGCCAAAACTGACGGCAGTTGCAGACGGGTAGCCGAGGGTTGGGTCGTTCTGCATGCTCGAGGAAAAGATGGAAAAACTGTTATCGATGCCGTACGTCATCATCTGCATAAGCAGGCCAGAAACTGCAACGAAGTAGCCAAACCAATGGTCTGGCGGCTTCCTGTTGTAGTTCTTCACGTTGCGCAGAAAAGAAGTCATGATGGCTTTTTGTCTGTTCCTGTTTTTCCACTTTTGCTTCCTTTTTGTCCTCTGGATCAGTGACGCAGAGGCTCGTACACTCTGATTTTTTTTTAGCCTTCTGTGATATACAGCTGCTTTGTAGAAGAAAAGAGAAGAAGAAAGAAAACAATACTTTTGCTTTAACAAATGGCAATATATTTTTTTATAGAAAAATAGTAGCTTAGAGAAAATCAATGATAAAAAGAGAGTATACTAGATGAAAAACCATCAAGGAAAATCCAATATAATGCAGCAAAGCAACGAAAGAGCGGGAGGAAAAAAAGAGAAGAAAAAAGAAGATGGGGAAAGAATGTTTAGACTTGATTAAAAAGATGAAAGAGGAAGAACACCCACAAAGGAGAAAAAAGAATACAATAGGGATTACGTTTTGACTACTAAGCAAACAAAAGATGTCCCTATTTCAAAAGCGAAGACGACAACAACAGCAACAGAAAGTGGAACATGTCATTAATTTGTTGTGGTGATTGTTTATAATATGTTGAAGTTTCATCATTATTATTATTGTGTGCTTTTCATTTATTAGTATTCATTTAAGCGTAACCACTTATTTCTCATACCGGAATGCCTACTGAGAGAAAACGAAAAAGAGAACAGTAAAGGGGGAGAAGGGAAAAGAAAGAAAACGGTTGGCACCAATAACCACAGTGACCGTCCTTGTCAAAGATCCGTTTTTTTTTTTTTGCTTTTGTTCCATGACGCCTTTCCCCCCTCTTTCTCTGTCTCGTGCTGTTAGCTGAAAAAAAGTTAAAAACTTACTTGGAGATTTGTTTACTCGCAAAGAAGAAAGATGAACATATATGATTCGGAGAAAGTACATGTCCGAGTAGCGGAATATCAATTTGCTACAACATAAAAAAAAAAAAACTCCTGTGAGAAATCAAACTTATTGGCCAGCAGCGGCAAGGAACTTCGCCCAAAGTGCATCATCGTTCGCACCATCAGCGTCCTCGTGGTGATCCTCAACCGCGTCTTGTGTCTTCTTCGCTGCGGCGGCAGCACGACGCTGCTGTCTCTTCGCCTTCCGCTCTTGCTCCTCTGCATTGCGCATAAATGTGGCGACCGTCGCATCGGGGTCTATCACTGCAGACTTCTTGGTCTTCTTTAGTGGCTTTTTCACCTCTTCTTCCTCCTCCTGCTTTTCATTCTCATCAACGGAGTCGCCTTCTTCATCACTACTGTCGTCCTCCTCGCCTTCCTCGTCAGCGCGATTCATGTTGTCATCTATAATGTTGAAACTACTGTAATGTTCAATAAGCTTCATGTGCTTTTCTTCAGGCTTCTCCAACGCATCACGGTACTCCGTGTTGGAATCAAAAGGTGGGGCGTTGAACCACGGAAGACGGCCGCGCTGCCAGTCGTAAAGGACCATACGTGCAGCGACATCGGCATCTGGAACGCCACCAGCGACAAGCTTGCCACGCAGCTTCGCCAATTGGTCAAGAAAATCGTTCACATCACGCCACTCCTGTACTCCATAAGTGGCAATAATGTCCTTCTTCTTCACAATCTTCAATACGGTATCGACGACATCTGTTTTGTCGGAATTACCAAGTCTTTCAACACGAATGACACCCTTCAGCACTGCCTGAACGTCATTGTTTGACTCGCGATCATACACAACACCGGGGCAGTCAATAAGAAAAATTGTGCGTGTCAGCGCAACGTACTGCCATACTTTCGTCTCTCCAGGGATCGGCGCCACCTTGCACACTGACTTGCGGCGAAGTGTGTTGATGAGCGAACTCTTGCCTACATTGGGATAGCCAATAATACCAACCGAAATTGGCGTCTTTGTGTGCTTGCTGCCGCGATGTGTGACGTTGTGAAGCCTTGCAAACTGACGGAGCAGAGAAATGACATTTCCCTTTCCAAAAGGGTGGTTAACACTAGCGTGGAAAGCAATTGTGGGGTAGTCCTTGCTCAGAATCTGAAGCCAACGAGCGGTGGCCCAAAGGGGGACTAAATCACACTTGTTAAGAACGAGCACAAAGTGTTTATACTTCTTCTCCTTGCGCATAAATTCTTCAATGTACGCACTGCGGGTGCCAAGAGGATCGCGGGCATCCACCATGTAAAGAATGACATCAGAGCTATCAATAACCTTGTAAAGCTCACACCAAATTCGATTTGACTGGCCCTTTGAAAGAAGAACGTTGTGCTTTGACTTGTCAGCACGGGCCACATCATCGTTTTTGATGAGATTGCGATCTTTATCCCTTTTCCCTTGCGAATACTCATCACATTTGCTGGTGGCTTCAGTTGCAAGCGAGTTCATGTCAACTGCGTTAAGGCGCACACGCTTACGGCTCGCCTTATCACCGAAAGTCTTATCCCATTCCATCTCCTTTCGAATACTTCCGTCTTCATTCTTCGGTGTCTCCAAGAGACTGAGAGGAAGCTTTGACTGCTTGATCACAACACTGTAAGGATCCCTGTATTTGGCACCCATTTCCTCGCGGAACTTCTGCAGTGCATCTTGGCCAATGGTGCGTGTATTACCAAACCAGCGTCGATCCGGAGCGATGCGAGCCATCTGCGTCTCAATCCGGTCAGATGCCTTTAGAACGCTACCTTTGATAATATGGCCCTTTTCGTCACGCTTAATTTTTGACTTGTACATCTTTAAGCGTTTAATGGTTCTCTGATCTCGAAGACTCGTCTTATTGGGGTCTGTACGGCGGTTTGGATTGGTAGGGGCAAGGAGCCCCTTTCCCGCCTTTTTTCCTGGCTTACCCATAATAATAAAATAGTATTATTTGTACTATTACTATAATGCACTGTATAGTTTCACTGTAATCATAAAAAAAAATGTAATAGCGGCAAAAAACAACAACGAAATTTTATATATACAGACACGCGCGCACACACACACACACAGAGAGAAAAAAAAATAGTATAGACAAAGAAACGTAGAAAAAGGAAAAAAGGAAGTTAATAAAAAATTAAGAGTGAAGAAGAAAAGAGTCAGTAGATCTTGAAATTCAAAGAACAAATGAATATTAATATAGCAATTTGCATATTTTACAACTGATCACAAAGTAATAAAGTTTCTTTGCCTGATAAACAGAAAAAAACATTTTAAAATCCCCACGCAAGTGAAAGGAAAAAGTCGTATCTTTTTTTTTTAACGACACCAGCAGTCGTGCAAAAAAAGGAAAAAAAATGCAGCGCATAAATACGTATTACTCTGCCATACAAATACAGAGGGACAGTCTAGTGACTTGTTATTCTGTATCCAATCTCACCTTTTTTTTTTCCTTGCCTTTCCCACAATGCACTTCGACTCTTGCCGTTACTGTTAGATAGTACTGAGTTACCAAGAAAGTCGAAGTGCAGACTACATTTTTTTTGTTTCCTTTCCATTTCTTCACTGTTTAAAATAAATATATATGTACTCGCTTCTATTGGCAATTGCAAGTATGTACTTCCTTAAGAAGTGGTGGGCTTCACGGCATCCTTAAACCAAGGATACGCTGCCTCCACCTTATCGAGGTCCTCACGCTGGATGGTATCCTCCTTATCCAGGCCCATAAAGTCGTGCATGATGTCATCTTCGTCTTCGTTGCGGAGCTTGCAGCCAAGAATGATGCTCATAAAGTCCAGAAGACCAGCCATACCGAGAGATTCTGCGGCCACCATAGTGGTGAGGAAGTGCCTCTGGTTCTCAAGGGAGACAATGCGATAGTAGAACTGAGCATCAAATTCGGACTTTGCAACATAGGAGAAGTCACGGTAGATGCACGGGCGTACCAGCTCGCTATCGCACTTGCCCTCTACGCCGTACTGATTAGTCCAACGAACAAGGTTTTCAAGAACAGTTCCGGCGTACTCAAACTCGGAGAATTCGTCGCTTCCAGCAGCCTGAAGAAAAGAGCACTTCGCAGCCATACTCTTGGGAATAGAAATGTACTTGCCATCCGTGCAGTGCACAATAAGGTGGGTATTCTTGTTGTAGCTGAACTCACCGTTCTCCCCCTTTTCAATGACGCAAGGCTCGCTCATGATGACGACCTGATTTCTTTAGCAAAGATGTAATGATAAAACTAAACAAGATTACAATTATTACATTGGAAAAGACACAAGAAATGGGAACAAATAGATACGAGTTTCAAGAACAATAATAATGAAAGATGCTGGCTAAATAAACAAACAACAAAAAGGGAAGTATACGCATTGTAGCACTGGAAACATAAAAGAAGGAAAGAAACATCTACCAAAGAAACTTCGTTTTGCTATTGCAAATGCGCACAACATTTCCAGTTAAAAATGGAACGAGACACAATTGCTTCACCGAGGCTTTAGGTTACGTGGACATGAGTTCTGTCTAACTTCTTTAATGTTGTGAACTGCAGATGGAAGGGGCAGGCGGCGGTCCACAGTTTGGTTCTTCCTTATCATTGGGTTGGCGGCGCCGGCGCATCCCTCCGCGCGGTCGCATGCGCGCTGGGCGGCGGAGGGGGCCCCCTGGGGCCGCAGGGAGGCGGGCGTGGGCCCCGGCGAGCGGCGCCGGGGGGGGGGGGGAGGCAAGAAAGAAGCACATGGGAGAGGCAGGAGGTGAAATCAAAAAATGGGAGAAGACAGGGGGGCGCATGCAGCGCGTAGGCGAATTCCTCAATTGCAGGTAGAAAAAACATTTTTTTTTTTTTTTAGGATGGGGATGTGTATTTCGATACTGTGAGAAGAGAGAAAAAGAAGGACCACAACCGCACACATTATCAATCCATTAAAAAGTGCAAGGCCACCTCGCCTGAGATGCCCGCCGATATCATTGCAGGCGCGGCCTTCTGGGTTGAAAGACCCAGCCGTTCCCCAAGCGCGGCAATCACTTGGCGAATGACTTTCCAGCCCTCTTCGTTGTTCGATGTGCCACGTAGGAGATCCATTGTGCTGCCGAGGAGATGGCGACGCTCTAGATCGCACATAAATTCATCTGGCCGCGGCAGCGCC
Organism: Sergeia podlipaevii; assembly: GCA_030849805.1. NCBI lineage: Eukaryota > Euglenozoa > Kinetoplastea > Trypanosomatida > Trypanosomatidae > Sergeia > Sergeia podlipaevii. The sequence goes on along the minus strand of JASANZ010002013.1, from coordinate 20,697 downwards.
TGGTGTCTACGAGTGCTCTGGAGATACTCTGCAAAGTGGCAGATGACATCATCCATAGCGGGCTGCGAGGTGCCAATAACGCGGGCGAGGGATTCAACGACAATGTTGCACATCGCCTCGCTCAATATTCCCTCGCCTCCATCTCCAGAAGGCGGTAGGGTGGAGGTGCGACTATCACTACAACAGTCTAGAGCCGCCGACACACTCGCAACCACAGTCACCGCGAGACACACTTGCTTTACGGAGCATGTTGGAGAGGAACACACGCTGATCAGCAGTGATGGAATATCCTGAGCAGCAGCAGCAGCAGCAGCACTTTCCTTTTGCAGTGGCAAGTGCTCCACGTTCGAGGCGGCGGCCACACACGCCGTGGCGAGAGCGGCCACGTGTGCATAGCGCCACCCACGCGCCTCGGCGTCAAAATGGTGTAGGAGTTGTTGCTGTAGTGCGCAGTCAAGCCGACAGCCCGCCCACAATATGAGCGACTCACCAAGGCCGTCGCGGTCCGCGGAGGGGTCTGACAGAGCCATCAGTGCACGAGCACAGAGCGCGTACGTGTGGTCATTGAGAGGCATCGGCGAAGAGTTGGTGTGCTGCAGTTGCGTTTGGATCGTTGGCTGCCGCAGTACCATAGAGGCAATCGTGAGGTGCGAGAAGTCATTGTGAAGGCGTTGAGGGCTGCCGCTCCCATCGCCAGCGCTGCTATTTTCTCGCCCGCGGCTGCGTGCGTCGTAAATTTGAATCGCCAAGTGCCACTTCCCGAGCGCGCCAAACGCCGCCATGGCGTAGTTGAAGATAGCTGGATGTTGTCGATCAGCGTTCGTGAGGAGTGGCCCAAGAGGTTTCGTGCATTGCGCGAGTACCATCGTTTCGTTTAGTACGAGTTCTCCTTGGTGGTGAACTCTGTGCCCTTGTGCATTCTCGTCACCGCTGGAACTGCCATTCTCCTCTTGTTGATGGTCGTCCACGCTAGTGGAGGTCGTCTGGCTGCCGGCAGTAGCGAAGACATTGTCACCGTAGAGCAGCTTCAGTGCCTCCACGGGTTGCTGTGCCGCAAGCAGCACCGCCATCACGCGTCCCACCCGTATCCCTGCGTCCTTCTCATTTCTAGCGAGTTCGACGTCGCCGCCATGAGAAGACGCGGAGCCGTAGTTCCACTTCCCAAGAAAGGCGAGCGCGTCGCGCCACGCATGCGAGGGACATGAGGTCACATACGCCTCCAGTAGGAAGCGTGGGGGTCGCCGCGATGCGCCTGCAGTGTGTAACGCAGTGATTCCGTCGCTTCTGTCAGTTGCCGCGGTCGTGCTATTTTGCTTTTCAAAGTGTTCAATAAACTTACCCAACGTCGCGTGCACGTCTGTGTCGCGATGCCCAGATGTAGGGAGTGGGGGTGGTGTCATCCCTGTGGCGGCGGTGGCGACTTCTGCTCTGCAGCGGTGTAGTGCGGCAGCGACAAAGCCTTCCAGCCAGCCAATGTCATGTCCCACCGGCCGCTGCGACGGTGAACTTGTCGGGCATGCCGATGGTGGTGGTCGCGGCGGTGGTAAAAGGAGCGACAGAGGAACGGCATCGGCCAGCTGCCAGGCCTGACGCCAGCCCTCCCTCCTGGAATGGTAAACGCGATCAATGATGCATGGGAACACGTGTCTTACCTCCTCTGGTGTGAGCAAAGGTGTAGAGGTAGCAACCATCTCTTCTTTTCCATCTTGCACTGACTGAGGGGAAGAGGAGGAGCCTTCGCAATTCGTGGTGAGGGACTCAGCAAGGATGAAGCTCATGTGCTGGCAGAGTTCGAGGGCAAGTGTGACATGTCCAGCGCTCGCGAGAGCCACGCAACAGTCTTGCATAGCCATTAACTCCTCTCTGTCACGTAGTCTCCGTCTCTCGTTCTTCTGAAAGCAACTGCTGCTGTTTTCACGATGAGCAGTCAAATCTTGTAACAACGCCAATGGGAGCTGCGGGTCGAGCTGCGCGAGCTGCGTGGAGGCAGAGAGCACGTGTCGGTAGTGAGATGCGGTGAGTGGTACCCCGCTGGCTTTCGCGTCCACGAGGCATTGCAGCTGCTCCAAGAGAAGGCCCTGCTGCTCTCTACTCGATAGCGACATCCTCATAGTCACCGGCTGCTGTTGCTGCTGCTGCGATGCTGGGGAGGCTAGCGGGTTCGAGTCTTCATGCGAGTAGCTCTGACTCGCACGCGCGTAGAGGGCGAGGATGTGCTCTAGCAACACGGAGCGTGAGCCTGGACTTCCCTCACGCATGAGGTTCCATCTCAGCTGTCGCAGCACGGCAAGGCCTCGTGGGTCACTCCTGGCGCCACGCTGAGACCACGCGGTAGCAGCGGGGAGATGGGCGGCCGCGACGGTGTCGTAGAGCTGGCGTCTCGCTGCCAGAGAGCTTGGTGCGCTACGGGTGGCAGCCGCATATGCGGAGAGTGCATTCAGCCATGCAGACATGCGCTTCAATGGCGGTGATGGATTGTTTTTTTTAAAGACTGTATTTGCCTACGCTATAAGAAAACAACAACAACAACGGAAAAGACTTGTAAGGACTTTCCCCTTTGCTCTCCCTTTCTCTAGCGTTAATGTTGCGCAGATTGGTGATTGATGTTTCAAAAAGAAAAAAAAAAGATGTGAGGAAGTTTATATTTATCAAAATATCAAACGTACTGCTACAACACGTTTTGATAGCCATTTTATGAAATAGAGAAATAAAAAAAAATTGGACAAAGATAAGATATATTCCAGAAAGAAGGTAAGAAAAGAAAAGAAAAGAAAAATAAATGCAGTATGAAGGGGGGGGGGGGGGGGAGGGAAGGAAAAAAATGAGACGAAAAGCAAAGACGACATCCAACATTATTATTATAACAGTTTATTGATACATCGGATAATGCTTTGTTTAAATATGTATATGTGAGTACATGTGTGTGCTGTTGAACAATGTCTCAGCTCCAACACGGCACACACAGAAAAAAAAAAATGGAATAATAAAAAAAGGAGAAAAATAAAAAGAAAAGTCATATATTTGGAGGACGTAAAGTACTTGACTTCGGACGTTTGCTGTTCACCATTACTGCAGCGAGGGTTTCACCCGCGTTTTGATACGGTGTACAGGTACATCAGCTAGTTGCTCTCGCGATAGCCCACTGGACAGCTCACCTGGCACTGGTAGAGGCGTATAGCTGTGCAGCATCCGCTCCAGCTGCTCCTGAGAGACAATGCACACCTCCTCGCCACGTAGCGAGTGTAGAGATCGGTGAAGAGTGTACCACACTTCACGTTCCTCCTCTCTGTTAGGGGGATCGCTTCCCCTCCTCGGATGCGCGCCGGTTTCGCATCTTTCTTCTCCCACTTTTCCTTTCTCCTTCCTCCTTTCAATTTGGTCGTGAGTGACTTGACCAGGGCAGGGAGAGACCGCCTTCACCCACCAGCCACTACCCAGAGCACGGCCAATATATGGAGCACCAGCGTCATAGGCAAAGCGTTCGCCATCCGCACGACGGCCATGTACGAGTATTTGACAGCTCTTTTCAAACTGCTCCTGCTGCTGCTGTGACCCTGCTCCCTGCGTCTCTGCATGAACCCCACTGCCACCACCATCGATGCGGCCTCCTTCTGTGTTGAAGATCACTTCCATCACAGCAAGGCCTCGCCGGTTTCTCCCCTCACAAAAACGATTTCCCCGCCCTGAGTAGGAGTTATCTGCATCAATCATTCTGAAATCGCCGGGTTGACATACGACAGAAGGCAAGTCCCCAACGGGCTGATGTCCCGAGCATACAGTATGCACACCACTCGCTAGGAGGTAGTTCACCACGTGCAGCGGGGAATACATGGGGCCTTCGTGAAAGACAGATCGAGTCTCGGGAGAGGACAATGGCGAGGGCTGAACGTGAATAAAGCTCCCGACGATTACTGAGTAGGGGACTGATACGCGCGGAAAGGCACAGTGGCGAAGCGGCTCCCCACACGCCCCGCGGCGGAATTCCCAGTCTGCTAGGCAGTCAAGCCGAAACGCCTCCAGCGCAGCGATCCACGCTTCTACAGGGGTGCGTACCTCCTTTGCGTTGCTACCCTTGCTGCTAGCATCATAACCGTAACTACAAGAAAAATAAGAGCGACCTGCCACCGCACGCACCTGCTTTCCATCCTTGGCGTCGTCGTCATCACAACTTTTATGATGCACCGTGCCGAGTGCACCGTCCCTCTCGCAACTCGGGACAAACCCAACGTTAAATTCGTTCACCCCGCCATGCACGAAGAGCACGCCGTCCATCTCAGTCATCAGACGGGCGCTGTGTAAGTAGCGGTAGTACGCACCTCCACGCCGTGTGGCTGCGAAGAAGCTGCTCGCCACCTCCTCATCCGAAACCAGACTTGCCGCTAGTTGCGAGGCAGTACAATCCTCACTATTACTGTTGACCCCGCACGTGTCGCCGCAGCAAGTATAACTAGGGGCATTAGCCAAGGCCTCACCACCGTTGCTCTTGTGAAGAACGTAAGACTTGAGTATCGCAAGCTCGCGGCGACGATTCTCAAACGCCTCTGGACTGCCCAGTTTATCTCGCAATGCCCACCGCAAAAAGGAAACCGCATCCGCTCTCGGCTCTACAGGCCACCACCCATTCTTTTCTGTATCTTCTCCGGTGGTCCCCTCTTTCGTGTTCCTGTTCTCCAGATCACCACGACCGAACTGCTGCTGCCTTCCCTTCGTTGCATAATAAAACTCCTCGTAGCTGCAGAAGGGGGGCGGTTTCTGCGCGTATAATTGCCGCGGAAACACACGCTCCTGCGCTTCAGAGACCGCACACCCGAGAGTCTTATCCTCTCCTCCTCCTCCTCCTCCTCCTCTGCTGCCATCTGACGAAACCGTATCGGAGATTATCGGCGCCATCACCATTTTGTTCACATCGCGGTTGCCAAGAATGAGGTGCACCCTGTCTGGGTAGCGTGCCTTCAGGTCAAGCAGGCACTTTGCAAAGGCCAAATCCTCTCCATGATCAAACGCATCACCTCCATAGACAAAGTGCGACTCTGAGTCACGAAAGCCTAAAACGTAGGTTTCATGAAGGTCTATGAGAGTGAGCGTGTGAGATGGGTCTGGGGCTTCATCCAGCGGCTCTGGGGGCACTGGGGGTTCCATGAACCAAGAGGAGGAGGAGGAGGACAAAGTAGGTACTGCTGTTGCTGGTGTTGTGAGTAAAGATGTTTCTGCGCTTCCATAGATGGCCTTGTGAATGATACGCTTGCGGTGCTCTGTCAGATGCGCTTGTGACACAGGGCGTGGCGACCGCGGACGCCTCTCCCACCGAAGCGCTTTACTGATACTAACGAATCGTTGAAAGTATGCCATATCACCCTCCACGTCAGTGAGATAGCTAATGTGTCTTCGCAAGAGAGAAGAGCATCGCCACATCCTTTTTTTTTAAAAAAAAATGTTCGTCCACTTGGTTTCTTTGTATGAGCAACAACAACAACAACAATTGCTAAAGAAAAAAAAAATTGAATACAATTTTATTTTTATTTACACTAGGAAAAAGAACAAAAATAATGTGAAATAGAGAAAGAGAGAGAGAGAGAGAAAAGCTGTATTGCTACCCCTTCTCTTCTTATAATATACACGTTAGCAATATGTATATATATATATATATATATATATATATATACTGGCTTCGGTCGAATTTTCAAATGTATAGAGGGGATACACCCCTTGCTTATATTGTGCCGCACACAACTCGCGGTACTTCTGTACGCGTGGTAGCGTGCGCGGACTAATAAGTGCTACTTTCCTTATTTTTTCTTTTGTTTGCTTCCTTTGGGGGTGTATACGTGACTCGAATGGTAAAGTTATCCTTCTTGAGTGGAAGCAGAGTCACTACGAAAGAAGAAGAAGAAGCATGAGAAAAAGAAAAAAAAAAGAGAAAAGAGGGAAACGCAACAGCAGCAGCAACGACAACAACAAGCGAATCAGTAATGTAGCGTTAGAGGGGAAGAGAGAGAGAGAAAGAGAGATGATTCACAAAAGCATATATAAAAGGAAGAGGAGATAAAGAGAGAAAGCAACAACAAAAACAACAACAAAAAATGTATACACATCTTTTTTTTCATACAATGGAAGCATCAATAATTAGAGTGTCTCATGTTTCTTTTGTTCCGATGTTTTTCTTCGCGCGAGTCTACAATTCGTCTTTCTTCTCCTCCTCCAAGCAAACGTGGTGTTGTTGTAGTGGAGGGGGAGGGGGATGCTCCTCCTAGACACACCTACACAAGCAAACAAGGAAGAAAGAAAAAAAAAAAGAAGATGTTATACGATGTAAGGCGTTACACACGCAAACAAGTCTACGTATTTCTACATAAGGAAACAGCAACGTCTCCGAGGGCTATCCCGCCGATGCCCCTCCCCTCTCTTCGTTGTTCCAAACATTCAGCACACACACACACACATCAAAAAAAGATGAAGATGATGGCGCAAACAACAACAACAACAACAGCAAAAAGGCATATCTCTTTAAAATGATGAATATGGTAAAGCCGTTGCCCTCTTGTCTATACTGTCACACCATACACCGATACGATACAATACATCGCCTTATTCTCCGCCTTATATACAAAGCAAGAGTCACTTCCGGGATTCCACGAGCACGCCGAAATGCAGTGCAGACCTGCACCAGTCTTCTCCATGATCGTAACGTGCACCACGTACTTGCGGGGTAGCTTCGCCTCTTGCGTGAGCCTCTGCACGATGAGATCGCTGATGTTGGTCACGATGGCGGGCACCTTGCTATGCTGGTAGCGCACCTCGGGAGTAAAGTGGCGGGCCACCACCTCCTCGCAGATTACGGAGGCGTCGTCGGCAAGCGTGATTCTATCTCCCTCCATCACTATATAGAAACTAATTGATAAATGACTAACCCCCTTTTTCTTTTTCAAATCTTCTGAAGAAAAATACAAATAAACACTTTATTCTTTTATTCCTCCCCTCCTCCGTCCTCTGTCTCTTGCCCTGCTCTGCTCCTCACCTTTGAAAGTGATGGCACAAGCTGAAGATGAGAATCGTAACAACAACAACAACAATAATATATATATGTATATATCGACCAATCAACCACAGGAGTCACCCTGAAAGGGAATAAAGAAAAAAAGAAAAGAAAAGAAAAGAAAAAAAAAAAGAATACTGAAGGGTGCACAGGAATAGTAGCACACATACACACACACACTCACACACACAAACACGCGAAAAATAAGATAGAAAGACAATAAAGAGACGCAGCGAAAAAGAAGATTTTTTTTTTTAAAAAAATCGCCATCTCTCTTCTTTTTTTCTTCATGTATTTTTTCTCTTCTCTTCTATCTCTCTCTCTCTCTCTCTCTCTTTGCTTGATTTTTTTTCTTCTTGTTGTTGTTGTTGTTGTTTTTTGTGATCTATTGATATAGCGGTACAAAGAACGCAATATCTTACTTTCGTTCTTCATTTTCCATTTCTAATAGCAACCACACCCAGCATATCACAACAAAGCAAAGACTTCCTCTTCTCCCACCTGTATCTCCAGCACACATATACACTAACTACACTTATGCATGCAAGCAACAACAACAACAGCACTAGAGGGGTTGCGCTGGTGGTGTAGAGGTAGCCGCTGCCAGCCTTTCCATGCAATTCCTAAAATACCCTTCGCGGCGCGGATCCAAGTTCATAGCACGATGATAACACTGCACCGCTTGCTGCCGCTCCCCGACACACTGCAGGCACCGCGCGAGGGTGACGTACAACATCGCCTCCGTCGGGCAAGTCGCGATCATCGCCAGCAACTCACTCTGCGCCTCCTCGTAGCGACCGATACGCAGGAGCACGTCAGCGCGCTGGTGGCGCGCTGAAAGATTGCCCGGATGCAACCGTAGCGATGCCTCAAAGATGCGCAGTGCGTCCTGCAACTCACGCGTGCTTGCATCGCGTCTGTGGTATGTGGCGGCGAAGCGGTTCATGATGGCGGGATGCGGGTTGAGTGAAATGGCGGTCTGAAAATACTGGCGAGCAATGTAAAGCTCCTCATCACGAAAGTAGATCTCTCCAACTCCGGCGTACGCGGTGTACATTTTCCTGTCCCAATATATTGCTGTCTTGAACGCCTCTGCCGCCTCCGCCTTGCGATCAAGATACAGGAGCTCATAACCACGAAGCGCGTGCGCGTACGCCATGGAGGCATCCACCTGCACCGCACGATGAAACATCACCAACGCATCGGCCGGCTCACGTGCAAGTGAGTACGCGTTGCCGACCACACAGAGAGATATCGCTGAAAGCGGGGCTTCTTCCGTAAGACGCTGGGCCAAGGCTCGTAGCGCGCCTTCCGCCTTGAGCTGCCACAGAGCTGTGCTATAGAGCACCAGTGACGGTTCTGCGAGACGCCACGGGGCCTCCTCAAGCAGTTGCGCAAAGACTGTGGAGCTGCTCGCCATATCGCCGTCATGAAAGTAGGCCAGCGCAAGCTGCGTGAGTGTCCACGGAGAGGGTTCAGAGGAAGGTACGGGGGTGCGACGCTCGTACTGCTGCGATGAAGTCGTCGCACCTGGGTACCTACCACGACCACCCCCTTCTTCCTCAGGTTCCCCCTCTTCGTCCACGACGATCGCGCTCGCGCGGGTTGCACCAGGACTCTCAGGCTGTGGAACAAGGTCTAAATGCGTAGGGAAGGCTCGCAGGAGTTTCTGAGCCTCACTGCAGCGATATGTGCCGAGTAGGAACACTACTTGAGCAAAGGGCTTCAAGTACGCCAGCAACACCGCGTGACCTGCCGATTGTCGTTTCTTCTTCTTGACGTCGGCAACACAACTACTCTCCTCCTTCTCTGGCTCGCGTCTTTCTGCGCAAGTTCTCATTCCAGAAAATACTTGAAAATCGTTGGTCTTGACTTCTATTGTGCGTGTCGCGCACGATGCACTGCTAGTCGGATCCCAATGAACATCTGTGTTTGTGCGTCCTGCTGGTGTTGGTGTCACTCTATACTCACCACTGCCGCAACCGCTTCCATCCTCATTCGACGTTTCATTCGAGACGGCGGCGGCTTCAGGGGTAAAGGTGGCGAGACAGCGCTCGTGTGGGTTGGGGGAAGTGTGAATATACTCGCAGAAGGCCTGAAAGCGCAGCGGTTCATCGTGTCTTAGGCGCGCCGTGACATCGCCGTAAGGCTGCGTGACGGCACTCACCGCTTTCTCAAAACTGTCGCACGCGCTATCAAGATGCAGCTGCTTCTCGCAAACACCGAGCCAGTACAAGACCGCACTCGTACCTCGCCAGAAACATCGTTTTTCTCTACCCTCCATACTGGTTGCTGTTGACGTCGAAGATGGTGGAGCCGCGAATGAGACAGGCGATGAAACAAAAAAATTTTCTAGTCGATCTGCCACTCGCAACAGTTCGGTCATTGCACGTCGACCCTCGTTATATCGTGCCGTCTGACAACAGCATACCGCGTACAAGTAGTTACAGTCCCATCTCGCCTCGAGATCTACTGATTGCTGAGTCAAGAAACCGGTGGTCTCACCACTAACACTGGCTGTGAAGTGCCGTACCGTGGATCGCGTGTCTATTGGCATCCCGCGCGAGCCATCTCCTCTGGTGGCGGTGGCGGTGACCGGCGAGGATGAGGATGACGATGAGGCGTATGCTTCCCGCCGGCGCGACGACGGCCCCGCGCTGGCAGGCCGAAGCACATTGGCTTCAAAAAACGGGTAGTACTGCTGCAGCAGCCGTACCGCGCTAATGGTGTCCCCACTACGTGCAAGACAGTCAGCGAGGATGTGCAGGTGTCTATAGCTGTGCTGCACCTCGAGCAAACGTTCTGAGTAAAAAATAGCGTCATGGTATAAGTAGAGTCTTAGACTGTCCTCTACTGCACCTCGCATTTCGGCCACAAGGGTCGGCGTAACGGATGCTGCTGCTGTTGTTGTTGTCGTTGTTGTTGCAGAATCATCAACAGCAGCTGTTTCGCCTATAGATTGCATGATGGGCGGCGGCGGCGATGACGTGTGCGCGGGAGAGGGCAAGGCCGCCGTGGCAGATCCTCGCATCTGTAACGGGGATGTAGATGACAATTTTGTTACTTTCCTTTCCTTTTTTTCTTTCCTTGACTATTAGTTGTACTACACCTCTATCTACGTAAAGGTATCTTTTTTTTTTGTTTTTTTATATATGTGTTGGCAACTATAGCCACGGAAAGACAAAATGTAGCTGTGACAGAAGTGTTTGTGAAGCAAACATACACACACAAGAAAAAAAAATAGAAAAAGAAAAAGAAGGAAGGATAGAGATAGAAAAGAGCTTGGAAAAAAAAAGCAGTATTGAGCGCATCCAACGGATTTGATAAGACACACTGTACATACATCGATTAACACAAAGATGAAAAATATATATTATGATGTACCACCACATGGTACTATTTGTCTTTCGTTTTGCTCAACCTATTCCCCCCCCCTAAATGTCCTTTTTATAAAAAGGAAAATGGTATTCAAGTTAATGTATATGTTCTATATTGAGATGCGTGTGCGTGGTAGTAGTAGTAGCAGCATCGGTGAAAGGGAACGCCTCATAATGGCTGAGGGCCATACTATAGCATATGTAGTGTACTGAAAAGGTGATCATCTCATCCTTCTCTCCCTTTTTTTTGTTTTGTTTTCACTTTCCTTCCATTTCTCTCGTCTCTCTCTCTCTCTCTCTCTATATATGTTTTCTCTCTACAATTCAACAAGGCAAAAACAAATGGAAAAACAAACAAACAAGGAGAGAGAAGTCTCTCTCTTCCTGAACGGCTCAAGCATCCATGACTTTCTAAAAATTCAATACTCCTTCCTCTTCTTGTTCTTCTAGCGGAGTATATATATATATTATTATTATTATTACCCACTTACTGTGGCGAGACCAACAGAGCCTGCTAACACCGAGTTCACGCCGTCTCCGTTACTGCCGCGTGGCTGCTGCTGCTGATGGCGGCCCCCAGGGATCTGATTCTCCACTCGAGACACCTCAGAGTACCCTTGCGTGTTGCGGATGTGATAGAGCACGTTGGCGTTGTTAAACATGCCGTCTTTCAGTGACACAAGCAAGAACTGAGAGTTGGGAAAGTAGAGCTGCAACATGCGTCCAATGTTCTGCGTGTGGCTGGGATCTAATGCGGCATCCACCTCATCGAGGATATAAATTGGGGCGGGACGCACTCGTAAGATCGCTAGCAGAAGACACAGTGCAAGCAGAGACCTTTGACCCCCGCTCAGTTCCGCTAGAGACTCTTTTGGCTTTCCATTGAAAAGCACACGCACACCAAGGCCAGAGAGATGACCATTTTCGTTTCGCTCCTCGACGAGCTGCGCGGCGGTGCCAGGCAGACAGGTGGAGAATAGTTTGCCAAAGATGTTGCTCACGACACTCACCATACGATCGAGTGCGTGCCACTTTTTCGCCTCGATGCCGAGGATGCACGCTTGAATTGCCTCCTTATCCTCTCCCAATGCAGAGCGTTGCTTGACAAGCTCATCGTATTCCTTCTTCCTATCTTCGTAGAGGATCGTGCTCTTCTTGTTCATCTTCTGCGACATCACGGCAGCTTGAGCCTCAGCCTCACGTAGTCCCTGAAGCGCTGCTGCGGTGCGCGCTGAATCTGAAAAATAATAAGGGCCGCTTGCATCGCCGAACGTCACTTTTTCCGCTGCGATCCACACGTGTCTGCGCTCTTCATCGCGTAGGAAACGACGAAGCTCCTCCATGACCTTGTTGTCCTCGCGCAGGTCTACCTCAGCGTTCTTGACGACGTTGTCAAGCGTCGCCTTCTTCTCTGTGAGACGAGTAAGATCCTCCTGGGTCTCCTCAATCTCGCGTTCAAGTCGCTGCCGCTGCTCCTCCGTCTTGCGGATGCGCTCCTTCACGGATTCCACGAGCTGCGTGGCGTTCTCCAGCTCACTCATCAGTTGTACCTTGCTTCGCTGTTGCTGCGCGAGCTCCTCCTCAGCCTCGCGTGTCTTGGAGGCGAGATCTGCAGCTTGCTGCTCCATGTCAGCCTCCAGTGTCTCAAACTCGGCGGCTCCAGCAGCTTCTTCCTTGCTCAGCTTCGCGACATGCGCTTCCGCGGTGGCGAGCTCCTTCTGCAGCTGCTTACAAGAGCTTTCCACGTCGACCGAGGCCTCCGACTCGAGTTCGGCGCGGCGTGCACGTAGTTTCGCCGCCTCTCCCTTGTTCTCTGCCATCTCGCCCGCCAGCTTCTCAAGCGCCACCTCCACTTCAGCAGTACCACCAAGCTCACCACCACCACCACCACCAGCAGCTCCGCCAGCACCACCGCCGGTGGCAAGCTGCAAGCGCTGCTTCGCTATTTCAAGCCGCTCTTCCGCGTCCTTGTACGCGTACAAGACGTCCTGCTTGGCGAGCAGCTCCTGACGCAGCGTGTGGTACTCCTGTTCAAGACTCTGCACCTTCGCTTGCAACCGAGTAAGCGGTGCGCGGCGTTCCTCGTGACTGCGCAGCTCGGCGAACACGTCGCGAAGCTGCGCCGTGCTGCCACCAGTCATGAGCCCATTTGGCTCCGCGATCTCACCATCAACGGTGACGGCCTTCACCTTGATCTCAGGCCTGTAGGCGAGCTCCTGCGCAAGCGCCAAGTTCGTGCAAACAAAGAAATTCCCATAGACGTGATCAGCGAGCGTGCGAAGAGAAGCCGAGGAGAATGTGTCTGCGTCGTGGCTACTGTTGCTACTATAATTGCTGTTCTTTATAGCAGCCAAGTCCTTGGCGACGTAGACGAACCCACCCATCCGCTTCGCCACCTTCTCTGCCTCCTCCACCTTGCTCCGCTCTATCACGCGGGGCGGTGGAAGTTTATTCAGCGCCAGAAAAGAAGTCCGCTGCCGCAGCCCAGCTCGAATGATTTCCTCAGCAACCGCATCCGTCTGAACAACGACACGCAGCAGCTGCGACTGCGCACCGACCATGAGCGCGGTCGAGTATTTGGCGTCCGCTGGGTAGACCAGCTCCCCGACTCTACCAAGCACCTGGGACTCTATGTCTGCCTGGCATGCACGACGGTTGTAGTCAAGGTCGAACGACCTCGAGCCACTTTCACGCTGGAAGGCCTCATAGGCGCGTTGGTACTCCTGCTTCGCATCGCGGACGCGCTCATCTACTGCATCCCGGCGTCTTTCCTTCTCTGAAAGTGGCGTGTACTGCTTTTCCATCGCTGCCAGCGAGGATGCCGCCGCGCTCACTTCTCTTTCTAGCTCTGCCCGCGCGCCAGCCTCCTTCTTGCTAGACTGCCTCAGTCGCGTGAGTTGCTCTTGCAGATCTGCGGCTGTTTCGGTGCCTCTGCGAGCTGCGGCCTCGAGTTGAATCAGTCGCATCTCTAGTTGACTTCGCTCTTCCTCCAAAGACACGCCTGATGTGCCGGCGCGTACGCCGGATTGTACGAGACGCAGCGCCTGCTTGAGTTTTGTTACTCGCTCCTTCTCTTCTTTGATACTCGCGAGAAGGGCTTCGTGCTGCCCGCGGCGCTCCTCAAACGCTTTCTGCGACTTAACCTGTCTCTCCTTTTCTTTATGCAACGACTTGAGCTGCCCTTCGACCTGCTTGAGCGCCTTGGCGCAGCCATCCAGCTGCGCGTGCACTCGCCCCAGCGATTTCTTCAGCTCGCCTTCTTCTTCGTGCAGTGCGATAGCAGCCTCAGAGGGGGCGCCGAGGCTGTCCTGAAGCTTCATCAAGCGTCTCGTTAGCTCATCTTCTTGCTCTGGGATTGCGGAGAGCTGTGCCTTGGCCATGGAGACATCACTTCTGCGTGACTCACAGATGCGTTCGCGCTCCTCTAGCTGTTTGCCGCGCTCCGCATACTCGAACGCGATGCGGAACTTGCGACGTCCTTCTAAGCCCTCACTAATGGTCATAAAGCGGCGGTACTCCTCCTGGTCCGCCTTCATCGCCTCTAGCATTGGGCCGATTTGTGTTTCAATGTTAGCGTCGATCTCCTCAATTTTCTTTTCTTTATTACGGATAAGTGTCTCCGCGGTGCGGCGGCGGTGGTCGAACGCCTTCGTGCCTACTGCCTCTTCAATAAGAGCGAGAATGTCCTGCGAGCGCATGCCGATGAGCTTATGCACGGTGCCCTGCAATACCATGAAGTGCGGGTTATCGACATTAAGACTGATGCTTTCAAAGAAGCGCTTCACCTTGCTCTGCATGGAGACGGTGTTGTTGAAGAAGAACTGCTGCTTTCCTCCGAGCTTGATCTGACGACCAATGGTGATGACCGGGTAGTCCTCGCAGCTGTAGCCTGGTGGGGCGGTCGCGGGGTCGTCATTAATGAATTCCAGCGTCACCCGTGCGGCGTGCACGCCGGTGGTGCCGGCACGAAAGATCAACTCTCGCGGATCCTCAGCACGGACACGTTTGAGATTGGTAATGCCCATGACAAAGCAGATGGCGTCGAAGATGTTCGACTTTCCGCTACCGTTGAGACCTGTGATGGCATTAAAGTGGGAGCTGAGATCTGCCAACTCCTTCCTGTGCGCATAGGACTTGAACCCATCGATCACGATGCTCTTGACGCGCATGTCTAAAACTGAAAAAAAAAAAGAAAGAGGTAGAGAAAGAAAGAAAGAAAGAAAAAACAAAACACTGCTTTTCTTTTTACGTATCGTATTTTTTTCTTTCTTTCTTGGTTTCCTCTTAATTTATATATTTCTGACGAATACGTAGTACTCGATGAGTGCTTCTATAAACGGTGTAACAGGGATTTTTTTTTTCCTTCCCCTATTTTCTGTAAGCAATTAAAATAAAAAATAATGTGGTCAAGAATATATATATACTCTTCTCTAATATGTATATATATATATATGTATATATGTGCAAATGTTGAACTTGGAACGCAATAAAGCTATATAGCCAAAAAAAAGCAATTTAAGAAAAGATGATGATGAATATCACACAGTAATACTGTTTCTCAATCTTTCTATATATATAGATATGTATGAGTGCGTGTATGTGAATGTACTGTGAACACCTATGTATATCCACACGAAAGGAAAAAAAAAAGGGTCACCTACTACTAAAATATCAATTATATATAAATATTGAAAAGTAAATAAGGAAAAAAAAACAACAACAATTGGGAGTCATTTTTATTTATTTTTGAACAATGATTTCGTAGTCTGCTGCAGTGTACAAAAAAAAAAAAAGAAGGAAACACATAACTATATCCCCCGAAGAACATTAAGTACCCTAGTGAAGGGTGCACGGACGGTAGAGTGTGTCAGTAACATCTCCAAAAACACATCCGCACTCGCTGCCGTCTAGACAATTCCTTTCTATTCAGTATTTATTTTCGTTGTTGCTGTTGTTCAAGTTACAATTTGCCGCCACCGTGGCGCAAGCAAAAAAACAAATAAATAAGGAAGAAGAGTTCATGCAACCTCGCACTCCCTCATTCATTCCGTCATGAAAGCTTTCTTTGTTTTCTCTTTTTCTCTCTCTCTCTCACACACACACGTCCTTCCATGGAAGCTTTAAAAAAAAAAGTTTGAAGACCATCAACATCATTTGAAGGAGTAAATGAGAGTAGCAAGAGGGACCTCAAGTAACAACAAATTCTTTATATAATAATGATAACTATAATATATATAGAAGCAAAAAAGCAATGCTGACAACAAACAAGAACAACAATAAGTTAGTACAAGAGCAGAAAAAAAAAATAATAATAAGAGAAGAAAAAAAAAACCAATCACACATTTTTTTTTTGTTTGCATACACACACACGGATATATAAACCATCATTTGCAATTTGTTTTCTTTCTTTCGTCATCAACTGCTCATTTTCTTTTTCTTTTCTTCCTCTCTCCCCCCATTTCCGTAATGAAAGGAGATGGCTCATGATCATTCATAGTGATGTATATATATATAACCATATATATAGGTCGGTATACACCACCCACTCCTCTATTTTTTTTTTTCTCTGAAGAAAAAAAGTAATGATAAAATGAAGGAAAGAGAAAAGACAAAATATATTTAAATAATAAAGCGATAAAATCTGAAGAAACAGGAATGTTTTTGTTTCCCCCCCTTGTCCAAACGTTTTTATTTTCTTTGTGTATAAATTATATATATATATATATATGAACAGCTGAATATGGATGCTACTCACTGGCCTCTCCTTTTTTTTTAAAAAAAAATTTGGTATACAGCAGCAGCAACAACAACAGCAATATATATATAATTAAGGAGGACAAAGGAGTAGGGCCAGTTATCTGTGTCACTATATATATAGCACAATATCAAAAAAAAAAAGCAAAAAAAAAGCAACAACAGCAGCACAATAATAACAATAGTAATAATAATAATAAGAGAAAATCCGCCAAATTGGGAAAGGAAATCAACAAGAAGGCAGACAAACGCGTATACAAACACACAACAATAAATAAAGAGATAAAACATTGATGCCAATGATAATGATCATAACTTGGGTTCAAGAGCCAAAGCAGACTGGAGCCTGCGCTTGTTTCCACAAGAATTCAAGCAAACACACACACACACACACACACGAAAAAAAAGAGTAAAACAATATTACCCCCCCCCAGTCATTCATCCCCTGGCGCACAAACAATGCATTTATTGAAGACACTACTAAAGATACCACAATGTATATATATATTTATACGTGCATCACAGTGCATTCACACACACACACACAATAACAACAAAATAATAATAATAATAATAATAATGATATAATACAATAACAATAAACACATGAACTGTAATAGTAATAGCAAAGAATGGAACACGTGTTATTGCCCATCCGCCTCACTCATACAAGACGAGTATATAAATGTGTATATAAATGTATAAATGCCAGTGGGGCGTTATCAGTACACTTGCTACTTTTCCCTTTCCCTCTCTTGCTATTATCGTTTTTTTTTTTCTTATTCCTGTCGCAACAATCACCAAAGTAAATAAATAAATATAATTATATATCCATCCATCCGACCTCCCGCATGCTTCATTTCTTGTTGCCCATCTGTAAATCTAATGTGCACTCCTTACATATATATATATATGTAGCAACATCAACAGCAACAACCATCTTTTTGTTATGTCAAAATAAAAATAATCAAAAATGAAAACAAACAAAACTCATCCCCTTACCATTTCTTTCCTTATTCATCCTAGTGAAACACAAACATCTTGCTCAACCAGCGTCATTCTCCCCGCACTCAGCATTGTTGCTCTCCGACGCCGTTGGAGCAGTCACCCCGGCAAGGAACGGGTGTTGCAGGAGCTGCGCCGCCGTAGGCCGCCTCCGTGGTTCACGCTCAAAGCACCTCTCGAGCATATTCATCAACTGGGGGTCGAGGTCTTTAGGAATTTCAGTAGGAAGACCCGTGGAGTTTGCGATTTTGTAGACCGCCGCCCACATAGAGTTGCACTCTGGCCACGGCGGACGGCCAGTTATCATTTCTACCATAGTGCACCCAACAGACCATATGTCACTCTTCATGCCATAACCCCCTGCCTCGCACTTGATTACCTCCGGCGCCATCCAATACGGCGTGCCGACCATCGTTTGACAGCCATGCGTCGCGCTACATACGTCATCAATAGACTTGCTGCAGCCGAAGTCTACTAGCTTCACAATGCCGTCAATGGAGACCAGTACGTTATCGCCTTTGATGTCACGATGAACAATCCCGCACTCATGCAGGTACTTCACTCCGCACACCATCTGATACGTCCACTGCCTCATCGTCTGCAACGGAATCTTCTTGAACTTCTTCACAAAGCTGTTGAGGCTTCCTCCACTAATAAACTCCATAAAAATGTTGAGCGTGTTCCCCGTCTTGTCCTCCTGGCTACCGTAATATTGAACGATATTGGGGTGATGCAGCCGCTGCATGAGCGCAATTTCATTCTGTAGCTTGTCTAGCTCCTCTCGATTCGTGATAGAGCCTAGCTCGATCACCTTGCAGCACACTGTACGCCCGTTCGCAAGCAGGGTCTCGTAGACGGCACCAAAACTGCCCTTGCCAATAATTTTAAGCCTCGTACACCCCTCAAGGTCCTTTGCGGAAAGAAGAATCGGCTTCTGCATTAAGGCACGAGCTAGCGCACCCGCCGCGAGTGCCCTCTTGGCGTTACCCTTGTTACTTGCTCCTGTGCTGTCAAGCGTAGTAGTGTTATCCATGTCGCTGGTCGACGCTTGGGCATTTTGCCTTGCGCTGATCGCAGCCGAGTCCTTCTGAATTGCGGATGTTTCTTCATCCTCGTCGCTAGCACTTGAACTATTGTATTTATTTTTGCTACAACTGGCATTGCTGCCAGCCCCACCGTTGCTGTTATGATCAATCACTGCAATCATCTTTCCTTCCGCAAGTGCCGCAGCGACGTTAGCGAGGCTCTTCAACATCTCTGCATCTAGCGGCTGTAGCGCCGCGCTCACACTGTCAGGCAGCTCCTCTTCCGTGAAGTCCGTCGCAACCGCCTTGTGAATGGCCTGTTGGTGGTCGTGTTCGCCATTGATGAAGTTGCCAGCAATCCAGTCGCCGTTCGCCAGCCACTCACACCCTTCACCATGCTTGAGTCCGTCTTTGAAGGAGCCAACGTATTTGGCGCCATCTGACCATATATAAGTTCCTCGGCCATTCGGATTACCATTCATGAACTCGCCCTCGTAAATGTCACCGTCGCTGTTGGTCTGAATGCCTTTGCCTTCCTTCTCATTACGTACGAATTCGCCCTCGTAGGTAGTCCTACTCCCAGGTTCCGTGAGGCGGCCCTGCCCATGCCGCATCCCAGCAAGCCACTCGCCATCGTACACGTTGCCACCCTCGTATACCATTTTTCCTTTCCCCTGGCGCACATCGTCGGCCCACTCGCCCACGTACATGCCAGTGGAGTCCTTCATCTCGCCATAGCCACACATGTACCCGTCGTCGTATTCGCCCTTATAATAATCGCCATCGGCCCACGTGTATTGACCCCTACCGTGCATGCGATCGTTCAACCACTCGCCTTCGTAGGTGTCCCCACTCGTCCACGTGGCCTTACCGTAACCAGCCATGGCGCCGTTGGTGTCTACCGTGCCAACGTAGTAGCCTTCATCAAACTGGATTTGTTCTATTCCTGGGGCTAGGAGGACCCCCTTGTACTCCACGCTCTGAGCGGCAATCGGGTTGCCGTTGACGTCAAATATGCCATAGGAACCACTGTGACGTGCGAAACTGGCGCTGCTGCCACCAGCACCGCTCCCTCTTTGGTTACCTATGTAGCTACCGGGAGGAGACATCGGTGTGCCGCTCGAGACACCCACGAGAGGAGAAAGGATTGTATGATTTCCAGCCCCTGCCGCTGCCGCGACACCAGGTGGTTGATCAGGATCATGCTGAACGTCCCCACGAACATCTCCCTGTTGCTGCAAAAGTGATGAGGAGAGAGCGTGCGCGATGTCGTTGCCGTAAACTGCTTTGGTTGGTGCTGCTGCTGCTGCTGCGGCGGCGGCGGCGGCCGGTTCACTGTGTGCCATATCTGCGCTAGAGCTAGGCACAGCCATCGGTTTTGCAGTGGTGAAGGTGATGGGGCTGCCAGAGGCTGTGCTCGTGGTGTAGGATGCCATAATTCGCACAGACACACGATATATATTGATATATATTGATATATCGTCGTTCTCTCTCTCTCTCTCTCTCTCACTTACACTCACACTCACTCACACTCAATCTGTAGCACCTGTGTGTGCACGCTTGTGTGTGTGTGTGTGTGTGTGTGTGTGGAGTATGCTGTTGTGTTTCTAATAGATGTGCAAAACAACAACAACAACAACAACAACAAGCTACTTGTGCAATATATATATATAATTATACACACGAAACTACGCAACCTTTTTATGCCTTATAGTGCACTATAGTGAGTGCTACTTCAACAGATAAGAGGGGGCAACAAACGAGAGCACACACACACCAACTGCTCTCTAATTATTCTCCTTTGCTTTATTGCTTTACCTAAATTTCTTCTTGAAACTAACCAAGAAAAAAAAATTCTTTTTTTTTATTTTAATGAGAGAAGAAGAAAAAGAAAAGAAAACAATCAAAGACTTGACTTTTTTTTTTTTAACAACAGAGAATCAACAATAAAGATCCACACTATGATTTGGAGAACAAAAGAACATTTTTTTTTTCTTTAAAAAATAACTAAAAAAAAATATCATTCTTCAGTTAGCTTCATCACAGGTGGTTGCAAACACGGAGTGTCTGAAGTAGTGGTAGTAGTAGAGCTCACAAAATAATAACGATAATAGTAGTGACCACGAGAAAAACAGGGCAACATTTTCCCATTTGGAAATATATATATTGCGCCACCTCATGATCTGTGTTTACGAAGTACTAGAGATTCGTCATCCTTTTTTTTTTGTTTGTTTGTTGTTGTTAGAGATACAAATAGCGACGCAGACCAAAAACACAATCCATAACCTTTTCGAAGAGTGCTTTTCTTCTTTGTGGTGACCTCACACTGTACACCGATCGAACACAAAGCTTCCCTCTTTCACATTATTATTATTTTTTTTTAAGCTTTTCTTTGAGCAAGAAGAACAAGTAATAATAATAATAATAATAATGATTTAATACAGAAAAAAAAAAAAAGAGAGATAGGCACAACAACAACTGAAAAGAAAAAAGAAAAAAATAG
>JASANZ010002012.1:0-32956 GCA_030849805.1 Sergeia podlipaevii | reverse complement strand
GTATGCGTATGTGTGTGTGTGTGTGTCTGTGTGCACGGGGGAGATCTTCTTTGGCATTGCTGTTATCTCCTACCTCCTACTTTACACTACTTTTTTTTCCCATGTATGTTTTTTTCTTTCTTTTTTTTTGCTTGTTTCATGTATGACGAGATCTCTGAGTGCATAAGTTCATAGCTGTGCCCTTATGTGCTTTTGAAGGTGCAGGTGCAGATACACAGGGAACAAGGAAAAGGGGGGAATACTATTGAGAAACGCGTACATTATGGTGTCTTTTTTTTTTTTTTTTTTGCTTTGATGTATCGTTGAAAAGAAGAAAAAGGGGGATGTTTTAGGGGGATAGATGGAGGAAACGAGCAACGGAGAGAAAGAGAGAGAGAGAGAGAGAAAGCGCTAATTTATACAAGACAGTGCGCCTGCTTTCTTCCAAGGTTTCTTGATTCCGTGTTCACAGAAAGTTGGCTTCAAACACAATGTTACACGATAAGCAACCGCAAAAGAAGAAAAAAAAAGAACACGAAACGATTTTTGCGCATTTTTTGCTGCTGTGAGTAATGTGCCACACAGCATTTATATCCCACTGAGAGAGAGAGAGAGAAGCAAAACGGAAGAAACAAAGAGCAAGTAAGATTTTTTTTTTCTAACTCTATGAAGCATGAAGAGAGAGAAGGCGGGAAACGAAGTAGGGGAGGGTCTCTAAAGAAAACAAACACAGAAGATGTACATGAAAAAAAAAAAGATAAATACATGTTGATGTGCTTTCATTGCTGTTGTCGCTGTCGATCTGAAGTGCGCAAGTATCCTTTTTTTTTTAAGTTCAAAATAAAGCACACAAAAAAGGAGATTCAATGCCCATAAACAAAGATCATAAGATCTATAAGGGCGGAGTATATGTGTTGTGTGTGGGTGTGTGAGATGCCAAAAGAAACAAATAGCAAACTTCTCTTTGAGCTAGCTGTGTCTGAGTAGCTGATTTCTGTGTGTTTCTGTGTGCGTGTGTGTGTGTTGATATGTGTGAATATTGTTATATATATATATGCTACTGTACGTTTCGTTATATTAGGTGAAACACAAGAGGGCAGTTCTCAGAAAAGAGGGAAGGGATGAGAATACAAATCTCGTACTATGAATGAATAAGCATTTCTGATCGCATCTACGGCTGGTACCTTATACCACAAAGAGCAGCAGCGCCATAGAGGAGGCAAGTGCGAGAGGAGTTTTTGGACAACTTACATGAGTGAATTATATTGCACTTGCGGAGGGAGAATGAACACTAAAGAAAGAAAAAAAAATGTCATTTATCACAACTGGTATATATATATATATAAGAAAAGAAAATTATAGCATGTGAATAGAGAAGGACGTACCTGCGCTTATATTCCTGCAGCGATATAGCTGACGTTGCGTAGCTCCCCACTTCATTCTCTTTTATATGCTTTTATCGCCAGTTATTCGCTACATTGTAGAGGTGATTACAAGAGTAGTGTGACTCTTTCTGAATCATGCTATTTGTTGTGGTAGCTACAAAAAAAAAAAAAATTCCACCTTTTTTTTTTCTTATATTATCTTTGTCATTACAACAACAAAATAAATAATCAAAATACTTTAGTAGCGATTACGAGTACTAAGGACTCGGGAGAAAGGAAATTTTTTTTTTTTTTTTCTCTCACTCTCACAAGGGCGTTTTGTGCTAGCACATATTCCTGTTTTTTTTCTTTTTTTTTTCTTTTCTATTGAGCCCTTTAGAAGGAAAACAACTATCAACGATTAAAAAAAAATAAAGCATTAAGGGCGAAAGGTATATTGGCGACTGCGGTGGAGTATTGTAATAGTAGAGAAGAGAAGAGAGCTATGTGGGGAGGCGTAAAGGCTCGCAAGCATTACGGCGACATTTTTCGCCGCTGGAGTGGCACTCGTGGTCTTGACGAGCTTCGTGACGCGCTTTACCAGGAGCCGCGGCCCTGGCATTTGGCCTTTACCTTGCACAGACATAAGCATCTTCTTCAGGACCATCATTGTGCTCGCCTTGTGTCTTGGTGCACGTCCATTGTGGAGCTTTGCGGAGTTGAGGATGTTGTGAGACGTCAAGAGGCGTACCGCTATGCACAAGAAACCTTTAGTTTAATGGCTCACACGCATAAAGCCGGCGCCGAGACTTTCAGTGAGTACATGCGATTATGTGCAGCGGGGAAAGATTTGACCACTGCGTTTCAATGGCATCAGTTCTGGCTAGAAGGGAGAAGAGAAGGGTGTGAGACGCTGCTGCCTTGTGTGTGGCTGCTTCGCATTGCAGTAGGTACCCCTAGCGACGAAAGCGCCGAGGATATGGCCGCGGCGGTGAGGGAGGAGTACACTGCACGCTTCTGCTCAGTCATGCGACATGAAAAGACTGAGGAAGACGTGGTCTCTCACATGCAACCGAACACGCTGGAGGAGGAGGAGCACCTGCACGTGCTATTCTTTCTCTTTAAAGCACTTGCACCACGCATACAGGATGCAGAGCTGCTGCGCTTTGTGAACAGCCTTCCAGTGAGGAAGGAAGAGATGGAGGCATATGTGACTACGCAAGGATGGCCAGACAAGTCTAATCATCACCGCTGCTTCCCACAGTTGGAATGTGGTGAGCCGATGACATGTGTCACCCTTGCAGAGCCTCGACTGCGTGATTCGCTGCTGCATCGTCAGTTGATTCGCAAACTCGAGGAGGCGGCATTCTCTCATGATGTGAAGAAGGTCGTGCAGATCATTCAATGGTATGAATCTAGGGTGAGGGAAGAGCGAGAGCGGCGCAGACGGCACGGCGGCAAGTCTGGAAAGGGCAGGGATGTTGCTGGCAGTCGGCCTCGCAGAGACGGGGAGGAAGACGAGGTGTGGAGGCAGTTCTCTGACGCCACCGCGTACCGCTTTAGGAAGGTGCTTGTCGATGGCAAAGACACAGACAGCCATGGAGAAGAACAATCAAGCCTGCCGTTCTCACAGTCAATCGATGACAACGCTGAGAGCGTAGGCCTTCCCTCAGAGCTGTACCACTATCTTATCGTGGCCCTAGGTCCAACCCAGCCCACAGCTGTTCTCCGCACCTTGCAGCGCATGCAGGCGAGCAATCTGAGAGTGCTGGACGTGACGCGTGCTATTGCGTTGATTTCTTCCGAGGGAGCCTGGGACGAGCAGGTGGGCCTCTTCAAGGAGCAGCTCGAGGCGATCGATGCGCGTGTGCGGCTGGATGCGGATCACGATACCAACAAGGCGATTGAACACTACTGGAAGTATGAATACGCAGACTTTTTCTACTACCGCAACGCACTAGATGAACAGCGGTTCTACAAGCTTTTGATGGGGGCTAGCATCACGTATGCTGGGGATGGCAGCATCAGCGGTGCTTTGCCTTCCTCAAACCAGAACAGGCCAATAACGCTGGGTTTAGGCCCCGCCAAGGTGCAGAAGCTGCTGATGGCGTCTGAGCGCTATGGGTGCGCAGTGGCAGAGGAGGATCTTGTCGTGTTGGACGAGTCGCTACGTCATGCCGCTGCAGCCTACTTCATGCAACAGGTTGGTGAGGCTGCTGTACAGACCAGTCTGGACACCATCACCACCGAAATGCCCAAGCTCGACATTGGCCTTATCGGTGCCCTGCCTCACTTTAGTGACTACGCACTCCCCAATGTCACAGAGGCCATTGCAACCAATGCGAAGGAACTACAAGGAAAGCTGAGTGGATTTGACACGATTTATGTGCTGGATGCTTCATTTATTGAAACCAGCGAGTCTTTTGTTACCATTGGGCAACCACATCGTTCCCGCGAGGGGCAGGAAGAGGCGAACCAAGCAGGGGGCAAGTCTCTCTTATTGCTGCCCTACTCTACACTAGCGCAACTGGGGCGGTCAGTGGAGCAGGCACACCGCTTCGTTTCTTTTGATCCCGCGCTGCAGGAGGCCATAAAGATGGAGCCTTTTCTCGGCTCTCAGCGACTGCGTGCGCTTTTCGCCATGTATAGCAACACTGATAGCGGTGCGTCAGCTGGGTGTGCCCGTGTTGTGCGCGTGCTACACTTCACAGAGTGTCTGCTCGCTCATGCGCTGCCTGCTGCTGCGCTGGATGCGCTGGATCTTCACCCTGGTGATAGCACTAATGATCACATGCTTCTCGTGGTTGCGATGGTGCGCGCGCTCGCGGATGCCAGCACTCGTGTCGTGCTTGGCGCTGACGATGAAGCCCTGCGAGCAAAAGTTCAACAGCTGAACTCACCTTTCTATTCATCAGGGGAAGGGGCCTCCAAGCAGGCAATGCGTTTCAGACTGTTCTCTCAGCCCGTTGAGTTGCTTTCCACGGTACCCCCGCCTGAGGTGGATTTGCAGACCGGCCTTATGAACGACAACCCAAAAGCATTGGAATTGGATGTGCACTTCATTCCAAAGCTTCAAGTGTCGGTCGCTCTTCAGGCCATCGCAGGTACGGCCAGTCAAGACAGCGCTGCTGTAGCCGCCCTGGCTGATGGAGCGCAACGTGCTGCCCCACAACCAGCTGTATTGGAGGACACAGATTCACCATGGCTTGCCATGCTCGAGGACCTTGGCCAGGAAGCGGAGTCCTCTGCAACATCACAGCCATCATCTTTAGAGACGGTGCCGGAGGTGCCCAACTCCGTCACCACCGCTCCTACAAGCCCTGCTGTGACGAAGATGGAGGCCTTGGATGCAGCTGCAGAGAGTGAAGCCGCGACCCTCATGGACCTCTACGAAACCCCACACGATGTGGTCCCTGTTGGAGTTCGTATGCAAGAGGCTGCTGACCTTGGCTCTGTCTTTGCACAGTTTGATGTGATGGAGCCCGATGAGTATGGACTTGCACAGGAAGAGGAGCACGCGAGGCGCAACCGCTTATCACCGGATGGAGCCAGCGGTGCCAAAGGCAGGCGGCGCAAGTCTCTCTTAGAGCGGGAATGGATAGAAAAGAGGGGGATGTCGAACAAGCAGCGCTTCAGGATGGCCCGGCAGCTGTCTAATCAGACCGGCGGACGTGTGCCCTTTAACCTGAGGTACAAGATCGTCCAGGCAGACGTGCGAGACCCACGGAATGCACACCTGAAGGAGCTCTACTACGCCGGTCTGGAGAAGAAGCGGTCGATATTCAAGCGCGATCATGGCGCTGGTGGTGCACTGCGCAGGCGGTGAGAGGTGAAATGGCAAGCGGGGGGGGGGTGCACTGAGCTGAAAAACCTGATCCAAACCGTCGCTTTTTATATTATTCACAAACATGCAAACATAATGAGATGCGTTTCAATGCTATTTTAAAGAAGGACCCCTTTCATTTTTTTATTAGTACCTTAGCAGCTTCTGCGTGAAAGGATCTCTTTGAACCAATGCGACGACTAATAGTTTTTCATACTTCTACTAATTTTTATTTTTTTCCCCTTTTCTCCTATCTTCTTGTTTGTTAAAAACTTTGTGCGCTCTTGAAGTGCAGATATATATATATTTTGAGTTTGCTTCTCTGGATTGAGCAGTTGTAAGGATATAGAAATAAAAAGAATAGGAATGTCTAGTGAAGCGGTAGCTCCTTCTTCTTCTGAAGCAGCTGCAGTTTCTTCAAGTAGTGAGGCCGGCGGCGACCTCGGGCCTCTTTCATACTGTAAGAACTCCGCGCCTACATCCTTCGATTACTATACGGAGCGCTATTATCATCAGTATCTTGTGGAGAACTGCAAAGGTGTGGTCGGAAACAACTGTCGTGTGCTCCAGCATAGCAACGGGCTTTGTGTGCTGTGCTTAGATGCTTCGCACGCGGCGTGCGAGGCGGCACGCGTGGGTACGGCAACTGTGACAAGCGTTTCTTTTGGTACTGGCAAGAGCAACTCCAAGGTAACACCGGAGAGCATTCGGGTGGTAGGCAAACGAAAAAAGAATGCGCTGCTGTGCCAGGCGGATACACGCATGTGCGGAGTGATCATGTCGGATGGTACCACGTATGCCATCCCTGCGTGTGTAAACGGTTTTGTGCTGGAGCTGAACGCGGCTCTGTTGGAGACCCCGACACTTCTGACCACGGCACCGACTTCTGAAGGGTTCATTGCTGTGATAAACCCCAACGCGAAGATGAACATGGGAACTCTGCGTAAGGTGTGGGTTGCGACTGGCGGTGATGCTCCTGGGGAGGATGAGGATGAATGACTCGAATTTTTTTTTTTTTTTTTACGTAGGGAGGGGGTGAAGTAATTTGAAGAAGAGGAGAGGAAGAGAAGAGATGGGAGATGGAATTGTTTTGCTATTCAGTGCATTGCTGAGATGGAAAAAAAAATATTAATAAAATATAAGTAGCTATTCTTCGTTTTCATCATCCTTTCATTAGTTGCGGCATTTAGCTGAAGTATTGCTTTGGTCATTTATTTATATTTTTTGCATGGTTAACTTCTTGTCTTATATATATATCTTACTTGTGCATTTGAAGGTATTGTAGTATTCTTCGTTGCCGCTGCCATTTTACTGGATCATTTATATAGATCCAGTGATTGCGTCCTTCTTTTTCTCTTTCGTTGGTTTATAATAATAATAATAATTATTATTATTATTATTATTTATTATTCTCTCTGTGTGTTTGCGCACGTCGTAGATGCGAAATAGGTGTCGGAAACTGTATAGTGAGGAAATGGCTAGCATATCTTCTGGGCACAACAGCGGCTCTACTTCCCCAAGACCCAGTCGTCGCGACCGCGACGTCACCGAGACGGTGGTAATTGACGCCCTTGGCGATACTCCTCACTATTCCCATCTTCAGACCAGCCGCAGCGTTGACGACGGCGGCATACCCGGAGCTCTTCCTGTGCCTCCCGTACGCCCCAGCAGTTGCGGAGACAGCATCAGGCGGCTGCTGAACCTTAGCATCACTCACGCCAATGAAACGCGTGTGGTGCCATTCGGCTGCGACCCTCTCGTGTGGAGTGCGCAAGGATACCCGAGCAACGCCGTCAATAATCGCCGCTTCTCGCTCCTTACGTTTCTACCTCTAGCGCTTTTAAACCAGTTCCGCAATTTCTTTAATGTTTTCTATCTGTTTCTGGCGTTCTCGCAGCTCATTCCGCTCTTTAAAGTGGGCTTCTTATTTACGTACTTCTCACCGCTTGCGATGGTAGTGTGCCTCTCTCTCATGAAGGATGCACTTGATGAGTTCAAGCGCTATCGCCGCGACCGCGCAGTCAACCGTGAGTACTTTGAGAAGATTACGAGAGGTGGGGATATTGTCAAGGTGCGCTCGAGTGACATACGCGTTGGCGATCTTCTTATGCTGCATCACGATCAGCGCATCCCCGCTGATTGCGTGCTACTTCACACCTCCGAGGCCAACGGCACCATGTTCGTGCGCACTGACCAACTGGACGGCGAGACAGACTGGAAGCTTCGGTACCCGCTCAATACATCGAAAGGGCTCTCATATACGCAACTGGGTTTCCTACGTGTGAACTTGCGGTGTGAGGCGCCACACAAGGACATTTATCAGTTTGTTGGCGTTTTGGATAATGCGAACGGCCAGTCTGAGGCGATTGGTGCCGAGAACTGTCTGTGGGCCTCGTGCGTGGTAGCCTCAGGCACCTGCGTAGGCGCGGTGATGTACACCGGCACCGATACGCGCAGCGCGATGAACGCGACGAAGCCGCGCACAAAGTGGGGTCTCATTGAAGACGAACTTAACTTCATCGGATTTCTATGCTTTACTCTTCTCTTGATCTTTTCGTTTCTTTTGGTAGCCCAACAGCGGTTCCATGGCGACTGGGTTGTGATGCTGATCCGCTTTCTTATTCTTATGTCCGCTATGATTCCGATTTCGATGCGCGTGAATGTCGATGTGGGCCGACTGTGGTATTCATATGACATTGGTCGAGACCCGCACATTCCCGGAACTGTGGCACGCAACACCGACCTTCCTGAGGAGCTGGGTCGTCTGCAGTATCTCTTTTCCGACAAGACAGGGACACTCACCAAGAACAGCATGCAGTTCCGAGTGCTGCAGCTAGGACAAGAGCTGGTGCTCACAGACCGCGACATTGACCGCATTGAGTATGACGTGCAGGAGTACTTTGGCAGCAGCTCAGCAAACGCGCAGGTAGATGGAAAGTTCACAGAGCAGAAGCAGCAGCAACGTGAGCGGATTAGACGCAGTGCCATTGCGGGGGATCAGCGGCAGCGGGACCGCGAGGTGCAGGCAGTGGGGGAGATGGTGAGCACAATGGTGCTCTGCCACAACGTGAGTCCAGTGCTAGAGGACGGCCAGCGCGAGTATCAAGCCTCATCTCTAGACGAGGTGGCACTAGTGAGATTTTGCAGTTCTGTCGGCGTGACGCTGAACGCGCGCGACCTAGGCTCCGTGAGCTTCACCGTTCCCTCTGGGGAGCAGTACATGTATGATGTAGTTAAGATGTTTCCCTTTACGTCTGAGCGCAAGTGCATGGGCGTCATCGTGAAGAGGCGTCGCCTGCAAACAAGCGGAGAGCAACCAGGGTCATCGCCGCTGCCAGCGGCTGAGTACGTATACTACATGAAGGGTGCAGATACCAAGATGACCACGGTGGTGCGTAGCTCTGAGTGGCTCGATGAGAGCTGTCAGGAGTTGGCGCAGGTGGGCCTTCGCACGCTTGTTTTTGCAAGCCGTGCCTTGACAGAGGAACAACTTCTTCACTTTCTTCAGCAGTACGATGCGGCCAGCGCGATCATGGGCGAGACACGCGGAGAGCGCCTAGAGGCGGCGATGCGCTTGCTAGAGACCGACATGACGCTTGTTGGGGTAACCGGGGTTGAGGATGAGCTCCAAGATAATGTGGTGGAGGCGCTGGAGACGCTTGGTATGTGTGGCATCAAAGTGTGGATTCTCACAGGAGATAAGGTGGAAACCGCCACGACGATCGGCCGCTCCACGCGTCTAATTCCTCGTAACGCACCGGTGGAGTACCTACTGTGCACAGATGTGGAGGAGCTGTGGGGGCGGCTTGGCCAGCTGCAGCGGCAATACGACCCTGCCATAGTGGGCGACTACATGCTCGCCCCATGGACGCTTATTCTTGACGGCACCTGCCTCTCGCTGTGCCTTCTGCCACAGGTAGAGCAGCTCTTTGTGGAGGTGGCTAGAACGGCCTACTCCGTTATTGTCGCGCGCTGTTCGCCTACCCAGAAGGCCAAGGTGGTGGAGACCATGCGCGCGTTCTCCAAGAAGACCGTGCGGATGGCCGCTATTGGCGATGGAGGAAACGATGTGTCGATGATCTTGGCCGCAAACGTGGGCATTGGCATAGAGGGAGTAGAAGGGAAACAGGCCAGCATGGCGGCAGATTTTAGTATCACCAAGTTTTCTCACTGCTTGCGGCTTATCATGTGGCACGGCCGCAATTCCTACCGTCGTACGTGTCGCTTAAGTCAGTTTATCATGCATCGTGGAATTGTTTATTCTGTTGTGCAGGCTGTCTTCTCGACGCTCTTCGCGGGTACAACGATGTCGGTCTTCAATGGGTATCTTTTGATGGGCTATTCTACGGTTTTTACCATGGCTCCGGCCTTTGCGCTTGTGCTTGATGAGGACTTCAAGGAAACGGACGTGGGCGAATACCCACAGCTGTACCGCGAGCTCATCAAGTCTCGATCGATGAATACGCGAACTTTTCTGGAGTGGGTGTGGGTCTCCCTCTTTCAAGGTGGGGTCATGATGCTCGTGTCGCTGCAGCTATTCAACGATGAGATGTTCCAGATTGTCACGATTGCCTACACTTCTCTCCTCATTACAGAGTTGGTCATTGTGGGTAGCACGGTGCATCTGCGTCAGCTGTGGTCGCAGCGTCGGTGGCACTTTTGGCTCTTCATTGCCGCTGAGGCCATCTCGCTTCTTGCGTTTTTCCTTGCCGTGGTGGTGCTGCCCGACACCTTTGATCGTGTGTTTTTCTTTTCTTGGAGCTGCTGGTGGCGCGTGGCGGTGATATGTTGTGTGAGTATTGGACCACTTCTCATCTTCCGTCTTCTTGGCAAGTACATATTGTTCAATCGCAGAATTGCAGAAAAGTTTATGTGATTGGTGGATCTAGCAGTGGCGTGAAGCTGCGTTTGCAATTCCTTTTTCTTTCTTTCTTTTATTTTCTATTTGGCATTTTTGTTCTAGTGGCGTTTGCTTTTCAAAAAAAAAAAAAAGAAGAACAACCCCGAAAGATCATCGGAGAATATTTCTTTGTCTTGTGATAATTACGATAAGAGCGAGAGATGCGAATGCGAACGTGAGAAGTACAGTTTCTTTATTGCCATTATTATTATTATTACTTGCTTGTGCGTTGTGAGAGTGTGGGAGTGGATTTGCTTACCACCACTACTACTACAACTATTACTATTACTGCTGTTGTGGTATGAGGTCTATTTTTCCTTTTTTTGAGAGGTTGGTTGGTTGTCTGTATACTTCGAATAAAACAGATGAAAAAGCAAGCATTTTTTTTTTTTTGCTTTTATGCCATGCACTGATCCGAATGTTGCAGTAACACATTTATCTATTCCACTGTACTGCTAAGTGTCTTTATTATATTCATGTTATGTTTTTTTTCTTCTTTCTCTTTTCTCTCTCCCTCTCTGTATTTTCCCAATACGTACTGATTTGTACTTATCATTGTATCTAGTTGGTATACCACACGATACCATATCCTGAGGGGTATTCAATTTAGCAGAGCTATATCTCCTCTTGCATCACAGAGTCTCTTTCCCCTTCCCTTTTGTTACACTAACCTACCTGCATACTGTTTGTTTGCTTTATTTGATTACTTAAATAAGAATACAAAAAATGAAGCGGTTGCTTCGCGACTGTAGCACACGCAGTGGTGCATTCAGCACTACAAGACGGTTCGTAGTATCTTCACGTAATGCACTGTGCTTCAGGCTTATCGGAGCATCCGACGTGCACTACGAACAAAACAATAACATCAACAACAACTTCTCATCCACCCCATTGGTGTGCTGTAAGCGTCAGGTTCATCGTTTTGACACAGGGGTCATACAGCCTGAAGAGGTGTCGTTTGTGGTGGAGATCAGCGCTAAAGGCAGTGCCGCTGCTTCAGTCCCTATTAATGACACGACGGAGGATGATGGAACTAACGAGGGCACAACACATGACATAAATCGTTTGCTTTGTCTTCCGGCAGTGAAGGCGGCGTCCTCTAGTGCATTACCAGAGTCTTTCACTGACGTACGCAAACTTGACAAGTTCGCCCGTGCACGTGTTGTGAATTTTCTACGCAAGTACGCGACGGAGCGGCGTGGGTCCGAGAACACAGCAGATATCCTTGACACCGAGGAGATATCAGATTCTTTTTCTTCTGGCGAGCGCAGCGGACATAGTGACATTGACAGCGGTGCCTGTAATACGAATGAAAAACTAGTTTCAGATGGGCTGACTTTTTTTTACCACTGCCGCATTTACCTCCCTATTACCCACCCTGTGTGGCCCGGCAGCGCTCGTGGTCTTTGGGCACACGGCGTAGGCCCCACGCGTGTGGAGGCGGAGCTACTGGCCACCATGCACGCAGAACGCATCATCGATGAACTTGGCTATCACATATACACCCTCCCATCTATGCAGCGGAAGCACGCGGCAGCGGCGGCCAAAGCAGGTCGCCGAGCCCCAAGCCCAGATGCCATCAGCAGCGGCGCTTCCTTAAATCTGGCGGACTTTCCTCTACCGTTGCGACGTCTTGGTAGCAACCGAGACGAGACGGAGGGGCAG
This sequence comes from Sergeia podlipaevii, assembly GCA_030849805.1. Taxonomy (NCBI): domain Eukaryota; phylum Euglenozoa; class Kinetoplastea; order Trypanosomatida; family Trypanosomatidae; genus Sergeia; species Sergeia podlipaevii. The sequence goes on along the minus strand of JASANZ010002012.1, from coordinate 21,225 downwards.
CAGTGGCAGCTGCTTGACATTACCGGGACCCCACCTTATATGGCACCGCCTCTGGCATTGCTGTCGCCAGCTGTATTTGATAGCGCTGCACTGTGGCGTGTACGTGAATGCCTGAAGGACTCTGGGTTTACCCTTACAGATCTCTGTCTTGTCGAAGGGGAGAGAAGGGCGTCCAATAACAGTAATGATGGTTGTGGTAGCAGCAGCAGCAGTGGAGTTGCGGAGGCTGCCGGAGAGGACGAGGACTGTGATGGGTATGTTACAGTAAGCATCACTCTCCCTCATGAGCTGTTTCATCCCTCATCTGCTGCGCCTGGTGATGATACCATGAAGGTGGTGGCGCAGGGCAAAGCGCTGACTCGTGAGACTGCCATGGCACTTGCCGGCATGCATGCGGAGCTGCTGTTGGACACCTTACACACACCGCTTTTCCCAAACGACGCAGCGAAGCAGAAGGCGCACGCACTAGCAGCATGGAGATGTGGGCGTGCGGCTCCACTCCCTGGCGCGCCACAAAGGGACCCCAGTCACGTGGTGCTTCCACTACCTATCAAGGAGCTAGACACCACTAGTAGGCACGCGACTGTAGCAGCAAATGGTAGCAACAGCAGCAGCAGTAGTAGTGCCCGCTCAAACAAGTACGCCCTTCCTCGGACCGCCGCAGAACGTGCCAGGACAACGCGCCTCGCGCCACGCAACGCAGAAGAGGACTATGTATGGCGACATCAACTCATTACTGCCCAGTGCACGGACTTTTCCTCTACTGATGTTGCCGAGGACTCGGCCTTGAGCGATCTCACGTCCTACTTAGCGTCCGTGCGTGCACCACGGGCCCAAGACCCGTTCTTTCACGAAAGCATACAGGGCTGTATCAAGGCCACAGTGGTGTTGCCTGTGCCAGACGCTTGCGGCATCCGCGGCGGTGTTGGTGTTGCGACTACCGTGCGCGAAGCTGACGTGCTAGCTGCGTCTCACGCCTTGAATGTGCTCACTGCGCTTGGTATACCTGTGAAGGCAACCAGCGAAGCACAAGAGAAGTGGGAGCACGCACGTGCGGACGCCTTTGGTACTGGCAGCGGGAAAATAGCAAGAATTGGATACGCAGACGCAAGTCCACCAGGGCTCCGAGTAGCGGGTAAGACTCTTGCGCGTCATGTAGATGTAGCGCAGATGCTGATGGAGTCCTCAGCTGTTTCGTTTCCAGGGTCATCATCTGCTTCGTCGACTTTGCCACACGAGCAAGAAAAGCAGGAGGGAGTGACTACTGCTGAGACGGCCGAGACACCGAAGAAGAAGCGGCGGGTGCCAAAGCGTGCAAAGCTGGCTAGCGAGCTTGGCCAAGAGACGAAGAAGACGGCGATAAGGGAGGAGGAAAGGACAAAGGAGGAGTCCTCTGCTCCACCGGAGAGCGAGACGCGCTACTTAGAGTGCCGCAAGTGGATCTCCAAAGAGTGCTGGAGCATAGAGGCAGACAGCCCTGATGGGTACATCATGCTTGCTCCCAAGGATGAGCAAGAAGCCAATATTATCTCACCCGCCGCTTCCTCGGCACTTTACTCGCCTAGGATGATGGATCGCCACAGTAAGCAGAGAGTCAAGGCGTACCTTGCGAGCATGGGCAGACGCTTTGAGGACATATTTGTTACCCACTATATTGACTCTGATGAGAACGGCGGGGTTGGGATCCACACCTGCGCTGCGTCGCTTCCGGTTCCTTCCCGTTTTGGCAGCCGTGTCGCGCTTGGCAGTGCCGCAACCGCTTCTGAGGCCGAGCATCTAGCCGCGATGCATGCAGAGTTGATCCTTGACACACTGGGCATCGGTCTCTTTATAGATCCTAAGCGGCAACAACAGCATGCAGAGGAATGCTGGAGTCGCGGCCGGTGGGCTCCCCCTGGCTTCTCCAGTGGTGGGGGCGGTGGTGACTACACGGTGCGAGAGGAATATTTCAAACCTGCGGATACGCCCAATCCGCCGCCTTTGCGCAGAGAGTACGTTGGTTCAGTACTATGGGAGAAACACAAGCAGCAGAAGCAGAAACGCAAGGCGCTATTGGCTCCTCGCTCAGTGCGCAGAGCCCGCTTTGCTCAAGAAGCTAGCGAGGTGGAGTCCTCGTCAGCAGTAGTAGAGTCAAGGAACGCGAAGGAGAACCTCGAGATTGAACGACTTGCAGCGGTGGTAGATGGGACGGGGTCTGCTGCAATGGAAGAAATTGAGCCTACTACCTCACGTACTCCTACACCTAAAGAAACGCACACGCCAGTATTAGAAGCTGAGCTTGACTTTCTTTCCAAAATGCGAGTACAGTACTACCTACGCCGCCATGGCAAGCATATTGTGTCTCCCCAGTATACGGTGACGCTTTCTAAGGGCACCGTTCAGCATACTGCGTCTTGGCAATTGCCTGTGCCCGCCTCCACGCTAGAACAGCTCAAGAAAAAGGAAAGGGAAGAGGTAGGTGGTGTAGAGAACAACAGCGAAAGCAACACCAATGAGGTGCTGGTCACCGGCATAGCAACGGTGAAACGAGACGCTGAGCTGCTGGCGTGGATGCACGCGGAACGCACCTTGGATGCCCTTGAGGTGCCTATTTTTGACAATTTACCAGGCCTGCAAGCGTGGCATGCGGTGAGAGTGGATAAACAAGGTCGCTGGGCCCCTGGCGGCCAGCAGCCTCGCCCGAACTCACCCTCTTCCTCCCCAACCCTTCACGCACTGCCGCCACCACCACTGAAGTTGGTCCCAACACCGACGAAGGAGCTGGAGAGGCCACTGAACCCGCGGATGCAAGACTCAGAAGGTGGTGATTCTTTTACCTTAGAATCGTGGGAAGCATACTGCGAGCGCTGCTCTAGCTACATCGCAGCGAAGGAGATGGCAGCCCGCGACGTATTCTTTGACAATGAACGCGCACCTCGTACCGGCAACGCACTGTACGACGCAGCCCTAGATGAAGCAGAGACAACATCAGCAACAAATATTACCACCACTGACAACAACAGTAGCAGTAGTGTCAGTGGTGCAGGTACGAAGAAAAGCGACACAAAGTGGCTTCTTCAGTCTTATTGTCATGCAGCGGGCACTGTGTATCCACAACACTGGAGAGTACAGACTGTTGGGCCTGTGCTGCATCGTGTGCAGCTCACCACAATAGCTATCCCTGGCCACGAGTACGTGCTCGCGCAAGGGGTAGGGAGCAACAAGGACACTTCCCATCGAAGGGCAGCAGCGCATGCACTGGCGATGCTCAAGCGCTTGGATCCAAACTACGACATGCACATGAATACCGCACTTGAGGGTAGTAGAAGTAGTAGTGGTAGAAATGTATCTGTGGCAGAAGACACTGACGGTGGCGACGCATTGGATGGTGCGGACGATGATGATACGATTACTTTTTCGGCTGATAGTCTTCTCATGTCGTCGCTCATGGCATCCGCGAAGGCACTCGATTCCTCTTTGCCAATGATGAAGGGGCGAAGTAGTAGACATTCTCGTGTTTCCAAGAGCAGTAGAAAGAAATTCAACAAGATCAAAGTGCCTGCCTGGAATGCGCGGTTGAATGATTTTTCGCACGAGGGAAAGGTGCTCGTGATTGAGCTCTTTGCCGTCTGCTTCCAGCTGTCTCCACCCAAGGTAGAGCACACAGTTTCATTGACGCGCGATGCGGATGACAGTGGTAATGGCTTCACCATACCACTTCGCACGTCTACAGTCACCATCGAGGACGAGAACGGCGTCAGCTGGTCCGGGAAGGCGTCAGGAGGGGGCCCTGTGCAGAACGAACTTCATGCGTACGAGCACTTGTTTGCCATCCTCTCGACGCACGTGTCATCGTTTGAAATGATGAAGAACATGGTAAAGAAGGATGCTTATATCAATCCTCGCAAGATACCCACCCTGCAGCTTACACAAGAGCAACGCGAGCGCATGCAGAGCTGTGTGGAGCGCACATCCCCTCCTGCTGATGCTGAGGACGGTGGTGGTGAGAAAGCAAGTCAAGCACTGACCACACGCCAGTTCGAGAAGTTTATGCGCATGGAATTGGCTCAGGACGCCGCAGCGACAGCGCCGCTGGTGTCCATGATGGATGCCTCACAGCAGCAACAGGAGTCTCGCGCGCTCATGGAGGCGCTGCGCAGCAAGATCACCAACGTGGAGTACCTTGAGAAATTTGCACGTCGACGCGATGGCCTTCACATTGCTGCACGTAAGGATGCCATTCTTGGTCTCCTACGCGATCACCCCATTGTGATTGTTAGCGGCACCACCGGCTGTGGCAAGACAACTCAGGTGCCTCAGTACATTCTAGACTACGAGACGGAGCGAGGAAGCGGCGGGACGTGTTCCATCTTGGTCACGCAACCTCGCAGACTGAGCACGGTGTCGATTGCTCAACGAGTGGCAGCGGAACGACTGGAGAGCGTGGGCGATTCTTGCGGGTACACCATTCGCTTTGACTCTCGTCCTGGCAGACACATCAATTTCTGCACGACAGGCATTCTGCTGCGTATACTGCGCTCCTCGCCACTCTTGGAAGGGATCAACTACATCATTATTGATGAAATTCATGAACGTGACATGAACTCTGACTTCTTGCTTATGCTTCTGCGCGATTTAATGCGAAAGAGGAAAGACCTGCACGTCATACTGATGAGCGCGACGCTTGAGGTTGAGGTCTTTTCCTCCTTCTTCGCCAATGCTCCAGTGGTGAACGTAAACGGCTACGCATACCCTGTTCAGGAGATGTTCATTGAAGATCTCGTGCCGTACGCTAGAGCGCACAAGTTTGTCTCACCACTTCTCGACGAGGTGGCAAGCAGCATTGCTAAAGGTACTCTTGGCACTTTCTCCGCAGCAGCAGCAGCAGCAGACGACGACAGAAGTAGCTCCACTGCCATGTCCCTTTCCCGTGACACGTCCACCAAGAAGTATGGAGTTCTGGAGACCACCACGGGCATTGATTACCCTGCTGTTCAGTTTGCAGTCGAGCAAGCGATGCGCATGGCAGACCTCAAGGACTCCTCTATTCTCGTCTTCCTTCCAGGCTGGGATGAAATCGTGCGTGCCAAATTGATCCTGGAGCGTAACCCTGTCTATCACATTATATCGTTGCACTCTTCTGTAGGTTCTGAAGAACAGATGGAGTGCTTTTTTCCTGCCCCTGAAGGGAAAATCAAGCTTATTCTTTCAACTAACATCGCCGAAAGCGGCGTTACCATCGACGATGTCGGTGCCGTGATCGACGTTGGACGTGCTAAGGAGAAGTGCTATATGATGAGGGAGGGGCGGACGAGAATGAGCAAAACGGAGACGCGGAGTGTGTCGCGCTTGATTTCTGTGTATGCAAGTCGGGCTAACTGTGTGCAGCGTCGCGGCCGCGCCGGTCGTACACGTCCCGGTATCTGCATCCGTCTCTACACACGTCACCACTTTGAGACCCTCCATCAGTTTCAGACTCCTGAGATTTTACGTCTGCCACTGGACGAGGTCTGCTTACAGATCATGTGCCTTTGTCTGTGTGACCCGCTCATTTTCTTCCAAGGCGCTCTGGAGCCACCTCCGGCGGATCACGTAGAGGCAGCCATGGCGCGTCTGCAGGACCTTGGAGCAGTGACAAAGGACCACCAGCTCACTGCGCTTGGGCTGCGGCTTTCACAGCTGCCAGTGAACCCGCGTGCAGGAAAGCTCATTCTTTTGGGGGCAATATTTGGCTGTCTTGACACCACCCTCACTGCCGCTTCCGTCAGACAAACAGATGTGTTTGCCACCGACCGACTCGCGCGTGACGCCACACGCCTACACAAGGAGGATCTCTCCTGTGATACTCAGTCTGACATCCTTGGCTCCGTAAACGGATTCAACTATTGGGTGACCTCGCACTGCCAGAAGGGTCCTGCAGAAGTTGGCGCAGACCTGCAAGCACGGCAGCTGAGCGTTCCTAACCTGCTGCTGGTCTCACGACTGAAGAAGCAGTTTTTTAAAATTCTGCATGAAAGCGGATTTCTTGCTGTAGAGACAGCGGCGGCGGCAAGTGAGGTATCTCAGGATGTATTCGTGGACCTCAGTGCCCACTCAGTCGATGCATATAATGTTGGCCTTGTGAAGTCTCTTATTGCGTGTAGCATGTTTCCAAACATTGCTATGGCCACTGGTACGCGCACTGCGCGAACAAAATTTGAAAACAAAGTACGTATAGCAGCGGATTCAGTATACTGCAAAACGCTTGAGTCAAAGCTGAAGATGCCGTTCCTGGTGTATGACGAGGCTGCACATGTCTCTTATGACGAAGCCCAAATGTTTCTCACTATTCGCACGCTCTCTTCGACGCCTCTGTGGGCGATCGTCCTTTTTGGTACCAACTACCTTCCTATTGTGTATAACTATGAGGTGAATCTGGCATGCATAGACGGATGGATCTGGTTTCAGACCTCTCCCAAGGACGTGCGGCTTATCGAGCGTTTCAAAGAGGCACTGAACGTGCGACTTGCACGAAAGTTTCTCGACCCTGCAGATGCTGAAAACAACGTTGCGCTAGAGGCGATGGTGACAATAGTGAAGGAACTCGTAAACACACCCTTGAAAACCAATCAGCTTTGTGAGGAGGTATGGGCGGAGGAAGGATCTATCCTCGAAGCCAAAGTAATGAAAGAAGCAGTAGAGGACGTGAAAGAGCAGGGTGGGGACTGAGCAGAAGGAGGGAGATCATGCAACGCAGAATGATGACGAGGGAGAGGTATGGAGGGGGCCCATCACAGCTGTGAAAGGACTTGCTAGAAAGTGGAGGGGGGGGGACATCACTATTGAGATGGTCACAGGATGAGCCGTGGTTAGTATCGCAGACGGATACGTTGTGTATTAGTACTATTATTGCTGCTGGTTTGTCTGTTTGGTTCGTTACAGGCCAGATGGACTCTGTATGCGATATATATATACAGAGAGAGAAAGGGTGAGTGCAATGCGTTCGAAATTGTCTTTCAAAACACCCTTTTTTGTTGATGCTATTGCTTTCAAATAAATTGAAAATGAATTTGAACATTGTTGTTGTGTGTTTAACTACATCTACTGTGCATAGCGAAAGTTTCAATTTTTTTCATTTATTTTACTGTTTTATTTCACTTTTTTAAAAAAAATTATGATGAAGGCAGTACAGAGGCCAAAAGCTTGAGGCTTCTATTTTTTTTTTTCTAAATCTCTCGCGCACTGTACATATATACACGGAGAGAGTAGCAAAACATGTCCACTCCCGCGACCTCTGCATCTGCGCCCGTGTACCTTGGCGGTGTCCTACAGTCCCTTGAGTTTCTTCCGCAGTGGTATCAAATGCTGAGCCTGAGCGGAGTGCTCTGTGTGGTGTATCTGCGTAACAACCCAGTTATCACATGGCTAGTAATTCATCTACATAGCTCCTTCGGTACAGAGGAGGTGTGGGATCCATCGTACCAAGGCGCGCTTGAGCGCATGACCTTCAACGAGCGTGTGTGCTTCACGTTGTACGGTGTATCTCTTGCGCTTGTTTCGGTAGCGATATACAAAATTTTATGTCAGGACACATACAAGCTAGGCTGGCAGGCGACACAGCTGTTTCCAGACAAGCGCATCTACACCGCCATTATAGCTGCACTCATGTTTGCGGTGGATATTATCGTACTACGCTCTGAAATTGCTGGTATGCTGAGCCGTCCTCGGAGTCTGGCGTACGTTGCCCTTCATGATTTTGAGGGCATTGCGAGCAGCGGGTTTGATCCACGGCTTGCAGACAGCAACAAGCACTTTGTTATTCAGTTGGAGCTTCTCAAGTGTGTGGTATCACACTTCTGTAGACGGCGTCTTCCGCCGGTATTTGCTAGTGCGGTGTACCGCCTCACGCGGGACGTGCCACGACGGATGCATGTATCGTTACGCTGGTATATGGCTACCGTTTCTTATGCGTTTATCGGCCTTACGCTGCTCCGTATGTACATGAACCATATCTTCGACGACGTCGCAGATTGGGCGACGATGCTGTGGTCGGTGTTATACCTGGCTTTTGTTAACTATGTATACGGCCCTTCTAAGCGTTCCGGGAAGGTGGCAGCGGCATCCACCGCGGACTGCATCAAGGAAGGTCTTCGCGGACTTTCCACTTGCTGCGCGATGTGGGGACTGGCCACCATTGGCGTCCTCACGTTCGTTGTGAGTGTGCACGTGGTGGAACTCATTTGCATTTGGCTCCTGCTTGCTCTACTAATTGTGTGGGTTCCCGCTATTATCGACTCCTGCGCCATCAACTACATCACCTTCATTGTAGGGGGTGTGTGCTACATTGCACATAAAATGGAATATGTGGAAACGTTTGGTGGGAGTATCCGACTTGGCGTGATGATGGCTATCTGGTGGACGAACCTATGCCTTGCTTACAACGCTGTGGTCAACCTCAGCCGCAGTCGGTATGTAGGAATTGCTCTAGTGCTATGGGTTCTTCTCTGGGCACTGGCGCCGCGTGACTGTGACTACGGACCCAGTGGACGCGCGACGGAAAACGAAGTCATTGACGTGATTGTGCTGTGTTCTAGGCGGTTCCAGTGGATGGTGGAAGTGGCGAACTTAGAGCCGCTTGGCCAAATCAAATGGCTGAGCGCAAACGGTACGCGCAGCTCCACAGTAGTGTTTCTTCGCATCTTGAACAGTGGAGTGTGCTCTCTAGCTGCCCTCACGACCGCGATCACGTTCATAGGTCGAAGCCATAGCGCCGAGGCGAAGGAAAAGTTACGGCGTCAGCACACTGTGCTTGTGACGTTTTCGGTGTTGCTCCGAAAGTTAATCCGCACCATTGTGCAATCCATCTGCGTGCTCTCATTTATTCTCTCTGATTGGTCATTTCGACGCTTTATCCTGCCGCGTATTATTTCTCTCCTTCCTACGGCGATTGCCCGAGGAATATCGGGTGCGGCGGCATGCATTGTGCTCGGCGTTGTGACGGATGTCAAGGAGTTTATATACGAAACTCTTGTACGCTTTTTGGGTATTATGGATCCTCCGCAAGTCGGCGAGGATGGTGAGGAGAAAGCGTCTCCTCAAGTCTCTATGGATGACTTGTGAAATAAAAAAATTCGTCGTCGGCGCGTTTTCACCTAGATTGCTATTGGCACTATACATTTCTCAAAAAAAAAGTAAAGGGCATTGAAAGATAAACATTTTTTGTTGTTGTTGCGAACCTTGCTGCATATTGCTACTTGCATATTTACTCTCTTTATTTATTTTTTTTGCTAGTGTTATTGTATGATTTGACCATCTTCTTTATCTACACACATTTTTTTTTTGCTATCTTCCGTGCCCTATTAATTTCTGTTTGTAAGAATACACAGGTGAAGTTGTATTACTTATTTGTTTCGTCTCTTTACACTGCCTGAGATCCGCCACAATCAAATATAGGAAAAGAGAGAGAGAGACTAAGAATTATACACAGATTTGCCTTTTGCTAAAGTGAAATCTAACGAAAGCAGTTGTGACACAACATCTTCTACTACTATCAAATTGCTGATATAACTTATTTATCGTCATTATTGTCGTGTAGGAAAAAACAGCGAAGTTCAAATACTCATCTTAGCAAAATTCACACCAACTCGCAGAATCAAAATTCGTTCGTTTTCTTTTTCTTCATATTTTGAAAGAAAGAAAAAATAAAAGGAAGAACAAAATATGCCGTACGATACGTATAACGTGGGCTGCTACCTCTTGGACCGCCTCGCTGAGGTGGGCTGTGAGCACCTTTTTGGTGTTCCCGGCGATTTCAATCTCCGCTTTCTTGACGACGTCATGGCCCACAGGCTCAAGTGGATTGGCTGTGCCAACGAGCTGAACGCCTCTTATGCTGTGGATGGCTACGCACGCCGTACGGGTATCGGCGCCATCCTGACGACATGCGGCGTCGGCGAACTTAGTGCGATTAATGGCATAGCCGGTAGTGCCGCAGAGAACATTCCAGTCATTCACATTGCCGGCGCACCCTCCACGAAGAGCTGCGCCAACCGTGAGTTGCTCCATCACTCCCTGGCGGATGGTAATTTTCGCCACTTTCACGACATCAGTGCGGAGCTGTGCTGCACTGCAGTGACGTTGCTCCCTGAAAACGCGGTCAGGGATATTGATCGAGTTATCACGGACGTTTTCTTCTATAAGAAGCCTGGGTATATCGGTCTCCCCATCGATGTCGCTGTTATGCCCGTCAGCCCACCAACAGCGAAGTTGGTGCGTCGCGAGCCGGAGTTTGCCAAGGACTCGCTGGATGCCTTTAAGCAGGCGGTGCGTACCAAGCTTGAAACGGCGAAGAACCCCGCTGTTCTCGTGGGCCACTTTATTGACCGATATGATCTCAGTGAGCAGGCTAACTGCTTCCTGGGGCGCGTGCATGTGCCCTATGCCGTTTCCGCCATTGGCAAGGGTGCCGTTGCAGAGCACCTCGAGAACTTTGTGGGTACCTACTTGACTGGGCCCATTCCATGTCCTTCCAAGTCTGTCGTTGAGTCTGCAGATGTATGCATTCTTCTCGGTGTTGTATTTACCGATGCCGTGACGTCCAATTTTCAGCACAAGATTAATCTTTCGAACGCCATCAACGTCCACCCTTTCTTCAGTGAGGTCGGTAGCAAATCCTTTCAGCAGCTCCCCATGAGTGCCGCGCTACTCGCCGTGGAGGAGGTCTGCCTTGAGTTCCATAGCCGCTGGAGCACCGCTTACCCTCAGCCAGAGACCTTCAAGCCAGCTCCTGACGCCAACGTTTTCAGCGCTGCTCATCTCTGGAAGGAGCTTCAGGCTAGCCTTGCTCCGGATGACATCGTTGTCGTTGATCTTGGCACTTCCGCCTTCACTTCGCTGCTCTTGCGTATGCCAGAGAGGTCTCACTACATTTGTCAACTCACATGGGCTTCTATTGGCTTCTCTCTGCCCGCTGCCTTGGGTGCTCAAATTGCTGAGCCACACCGTCGCGTGATATGTGTCGTTGGCGATGGAGCAGCACAGATGAGTATTCAGGAAATCGGCACCTTTGCTCGTCTTGAGCTCAACCCAACGTTTCTGCTTGTTAACAACGCTGGCTACACCATTGAGCGTTTCATTCGTGGCATGGAGGCGGCATACAACGATATTGCAGTCTGGAACTGGACGGGTCTTGTCAAAAACTTTTGTCCACGCCGCGAGCCCAAGACGGAGACGATTACGTCTGTGGGTGCGGTGAAGCGGTTGCTGGACAGCCGCCGCGGTGATCAAGACGAGATGGTTTTTGCTGAGGTAATGCTCGACAAGTTTGAGGGCCCTCTANAGGAGCGGGGGGGGGGGTGTGGTGGAGGGCGAAGCTAACGTGTGGATAACAGACGATTATCATATCTATCTATATCCAATCTACCTATATATATATATATGTCCATGTATCTATAATTTTATTACTATTAATATTATTATTCAAAGCGCATTTATGTAGGAAGCAAAGAAAGAAATTGGGAAAGAAAAAGGAAAAAAAAAAAAAGACGCACCCAAACAGAGAGTTACAAAGTGAACTTCACGTATTAAAAATCTAACATTCTTTTCATTTTTTTTTTCAATATATATATACTTTTACTATTATCATTTTTATTATTATGTTCCCGTATGGTGATGTATGTGTGTGTTGCTGTTTCTGCTGTTCGTCTTAGAGAACAAGGCAGAGAAAGGAAATGGGTATACATTTGATTTTTGTTGATGTTGTTGCTGTGGTTTGAACTGTTCGTCGCTCGCCTTTATAGCAAAAAAAGGAGGTGAAGTGAGGATTGTTTTTTTTTTTTTAAATAAATGCTCTACCACGCTTAACGTATCATCGATATATAGATCTATGCATATATTCCCCGTAATAACTGTTTTTTTTTTTTTCAAACCCATCATATATTATTTTCTCTTCTTTTTTTTTACTTTGCAGAAGAGCATTGCCGCATATATATATAATCGGATTTCTTTGACATCAACGTTTTTATTCATTGATCTCTCTTTCTCACTATATGCATGCGGATGTACGGCGAAAAGAAAACCGTCGACTTTGATCATGTGGGCAGACTGAGTGAGTGAGTGAGTGTTGCTTCTGTGCCTGAGAAGCTGAGGAGAGAGAGAGAGAGAGAGCGAGAGATGGAACTCGCTGAGTAGAAAAATGGATGATTGAAAACTGAGTGTATGGGGGAGTACACAGAATGATAATATAAATTTGCTTTATTTTTGATTCTGATGATTGTATGCTTGCGATGTGTATGTGTCTTATCTGTGAGTGTGTACGTGTGGCAGTGTCTTGCCCAATGGGTTTTCCATTTATTTATCATTTTTCCTTTACTTTGTGAGTGATAAGGTATGATTGAAACCCAAAGGAATATATGTACTGCCATGCATATAGGTATGCCCAATATGCTACTATTTTTATCATTGTATCCCTCTATTTTGGAGAGAAAGAGAGAGTTTTCCTCTCTAATTCAATTCGTTCGTACAATCGAGCGTTTTTTTTTTTCGGTGCTTGTGCCTTTTTTTTTTTCGCTTCGGGCAAAGAAAATCCATCTTGCGTTTCATTATCTTCCTCTCTCTCTTGGCGGCTGAACGCACCTACTTGCGGAGGTGGTCACGTGTTTTCCAGTAAAGGAACAGCTTTTCTGTTTTTTTTTTATAAAAGAGCGCTCGATGCAATCTTTGTTTTTCACAATCTTTCATCCTCAACATTTCTCCTTTTTCTTTCCCGTCCTGCTTTTGAATGCCTCCCATATGTATAGAAACTGTGCATTTTTATTTAGCAAAATAAAAGAGGCGTTTTGTAACAGCGCGCACCCAAGGAATATATTATTATTATTTTTCCTTTATAGACTTGTATATAGATGACCTCTGAGGCGATAGAAAAGCGGCGTGAAAGGCAACTGTCAAGCCGTCCTTCCGCAGAGTTATCCACAAAACCAGTAGAAGAAAGAATCAACGCTTACTTGCAGTCACGTGAGGTGTATCGTGGAGCTCGCGTGGTGGTGCGTGTCGATGCTTTCAAGTTTGCTAACGCTCATCTTTTCAATTTGACCGATGATGATGGCGATGGTGGTCACGCAGATTCGCGGTCGTTGCGTGCTATTCGTTTCTTAAGCCACTTTCATTCTGACCACTACGCTGGTCTTAGCAAAACGTGGAACAGCGGCATCATATATTGTTCTCGTGCCACCGCAGCGTTGGTTTGCGCGGAGCTGGAGGTGGCTGCGCAATACGTGGTGGCCCTTGAGATGAACGTGGACTATTATTTTTCTCTTTTCAGTGGTGAGAGGGTGCTCCTGCCTGCGTCCTCCACAACTGGGTTTGCCGAAGATGTGCTGACGGTGCGCCTCGTAGACGCAAACCACTGCCCAGGAGCAGCAATGCTTGTGTTTGAGATCCATCAAAAGGGACAGGAGCCTCGCGTTATCATTCACACTGGCGATTTTAGATATAATGGAACCCTGCGCGCGTGGGCGGAGAAGGTTGCTCAGACCCCACACCCCATTTATTCAAACACGCATTCCACTGCGCACTCCGCACCGTTTTATGAGCAGTTTATTGGCGATCACCCCACACTCAGAAGCATCGCTGGTCGCGTGGATACCCTGTTTCTTGACAATACCTTCTGTGACACCCCATTTAGGTTTCCAACACAATGGGAAACTGGCCAGCACGTCGTCCGCGCGGTGCGCTCCCTCTTGCTTAACGAAGACATCACTAGTCAAAGCAGCAGCAGCAGTGGAAGCAGTAGGAGCCATTGCATAGAGAAAGGCAAAGATGTGCATTGCGCGGTCCTGATTGGAACTTACACAATTGGCAAAGAGCGGGTGGCGCTGGCGGTGCAGGACGCGTTTCGGCCTTCTCTCCCTTCTCTGCCTTTAGAGAGGAATGGCAACAACAACAACAACAGCGGCAGTGCTGGTGCTGGTACCCGACTTGGCGATCGCATTCCTATATATGTCTCTCAACACAAGCTCAAGTTGCTGCAGGAGGCGAACTACTATGCAGATTATTTCGAAATTTTTCCGACTTGTCGCGTGACGTCATCATCACTATCTGGAGAGAAGGAAGAAGAGAGGGAGCGGATAGTGGTGCAAGGGCATGAGGTGATCTTACCCATGGCAATGACAGGCGTAGACGGCAATGATACTGTGCGGAGAGCGCTCTTCGCGGCGAACAGTCTTCAGCAGCAATGGGCGGAAGAAGGGAACGAAGAGGGCACTCCGGTCTCGCAGTTTGATGCACGACGAACATCCTCATCTTCAACAGCATCCCCACACACCGCTGCTGCTGAGTCTCAGCCATCTCGGTGTCTCTTGTCGATCTTTCTGGTTCCGATGAGCGCCGTGTCATACCCATCACTAGCGGCTGCGGAAGGGGTGCAACTGTCTCGTGCACAAGCAAAGGGTGGAGAGGAAGCCTCTGCTGGACCTCGATTACTTTCCTTGGGGGACGACGCGCCTGGGCTCGAGTTGACACAGTTTTCAAAGGTGCTTGCCGTGGCACCTACCGGGTGGATGAAGGCCGCCCGCGCGCAACGTGTGTCGGACCGATGTGGCCTTCTGAACCTCCCGTATAGTGAGCACTCTAGCTTTCAGGAGCTTCTCCAGTTTGTGGAGATGGTGAACCCGAGGTGTGTGACGCCAACAGTATCGCTAAGTCAGTTTACACAGCACGAGGCACTCTTTGTGGAGCGAGCGCCTCGACTTGGCAGTAAGTACGCCAATACACAGCCCATTACACGCTTTTTTACGTGTACCACGCATTCTCAAAGTTCGCTACCACTATCCCTCCCTTCTTTCTCTCGCCTAGGTGAGAGCACTAGTTGCAGTAGTGGTGCTGGCAGAGAGAAGGGGGAATTCGTGTGTGCTGCCGCTGAACACGCGAATTCTCATGTGGATGCCAATGTAGCCACCAAGGCGGTAAATCCATTCAGCAATATACCCTACTCCTCTGCGTCCATGAGGATATCAATGACATCACAGTCCCATACCTTGATGGGGAACACACCGAGTATAGCACGAAATGGAGAAGTTGCCAATACGATGACGTCTTTGCAGAGTGGACTCCCGCGCTTTGCTGATCAGCAGCTAGACACTTGCTCTACCATTGTGAGTGAGGCCACTACGTATACAAAAGTGGATAGGAAGGCAGTTGCTTCAACAGTGATGGCCTCCGGTGTTACGATTCCTCACAATAGCAATAGTAATGGTACTACTAGCAAACAAACATCTTTGAGTATATGGGTTAACAAGGCAGAAGTGGCGAGGACCCGCCGGCGCGTCGAGAGAGAAAGCGAAGATTGCGATGATGATGATGACTGTATGTGCATTGCCGTTCATCATGCTGTGATTGAGATCAGTGATGATGAGAGTGATGGGGTTGGAATAGACAAGCCCGGACAGGTGTGGCACTAACGTACAAGTAGCATTATATATACAGATATAGATCGGTCAAAAGATTTTTATGTGACCTTATCTGTTTTTGTTTTTTTTTGCAAAACGAGATGTACACAACATAAGATACACTTTTTGAAACTATTGACGTTTTCACTTTTGCGGGGAGGTAGCGCTCTTTTTTTCTTTTCTTTTCTTTTTTTTTTCCTCTTTGAACATTTTGTAATTCTTTTTCATCATCTTAACTGTCCTTACATTATTTCATTACTGTTATCTTGAATTCTTCATAAGTATTCTATCGTAGCTGTCTTTTTGTTTACTTTTACTTTTCTCTGCACACTTTTTCTCCTATAAATAGAGATAGTTTCTATTACCGCTGTAAAACTTCCTTTTAATTTTTTTTTTTCCTATACCTATTATTATTATTATTATTTATATTTCCAGCATCATGTCTGCCTCCAAGATCGTCATATGTGGCGTTGGTCGTACCCCCGTCGGATCTGCTGGCGGTGGCCTCGCCACCGTCCCTGCGCGCACCCTCATGCTAACCGCCGCCAAGGCTGCCGTTGCCAGCGCTAAGTGCGACCCTAAGGTTGTGGAGTACACCACATGCGGTCAGGGCGTCCAAGATATCCGCAATATGAACATTGCGAAGATTGTCTGCGAGCAGCTTGGCGCTCCCATCACTTCCCCCGGCACCACAGTACAGGAGAACTGTGCCAGCGGTGGCGCTGCCATGCACGACATCGCACGTCGCATTCTATGTGGTGAGATCGAACTCGGTGTGGCGGGTGGTGTGGAGAGCATGTCCAGCATTCCTCGACTGCTCTTTCAGGGCCGCACCAAGGGCCAGATGTACGGTGACTACGCACTCGTCGATGGTCTTCAGGGTGCCCTTGTGGACCCCACCATTGGTAAGAACGGGACCGTTATGGGCCTTCTTACGGAGGCCATCGCGGTCAAGTACGGTGTTTCCCGCGAGGTGCAGGACGAGGTCGCGTATAACTCCCACAGGAACGCCTGCGCTGCTTGGGATAGCGGCATGTTCGACTACGTGACCCCTATTGAGGTGAAGGACCGCAAGAAGACCTTCATCGTTAGCCGTGATGAGGGCCCGAAGAAGCTTGACCGCGAGTACTTCGCCAAGCAGCAGCCTCACTTTCTGCGCGATGGCACCGGCACCATCACCGCCGCCAACTCCAGCTCTGTTAACGACGCCGCGGGTGCCGTGGTGATCGCGTCGGAGAAGCGCGCGAAGGAGCTTGGCCTCCCCATCCTCGCCGAGCTGAAGGGCTGGGCCAACTATGGCGTGCCTAAGGAATATATGGCTGAAGGCGCCTTCAAGGTTCTGCCAAAGCTGTTCAAGCGCGCGGGTATTCAGATCCAGGATGTCGACTACTTCGATATGAACGAGGCCTTCGCTGCTTTGGTCGGCGCTGCCGCAAAAGATATCCCTGAGCTTGACCTCAACAAGGTCAACCAGTGGGGCAGTGGTATCTCCATTGGTCATCCCGTTGGCTGCACGGGTGTCCGCCAGGTGGTTGACATGTGCATGCAGCTGCACAAGCGCAACGCACGCATCGGCGTCACCTCTCGTTGCGTGGGCGGTGGCATTGGCAGCGGTGAGGTGGTCATCCGCTACGAGTAGCCTAAACAATACGAACGCAATATATATATATTGTGAAAGGAAGAAGACGACTGAAAAATTTTTTTTCTTTTACAAACGGAAGAAAGGAAGAAAGAAATAATAATACACACACACAGAATATCAGACCACACGTGTATGCCAGATCCGAGTTGAGAAGATAAGAAAAAAAAAACGACAACTTAATTCATGTTTAGGATATCATGGAGACGAAGAAAAAGTCAATCTGAGGGCCTTCCCTCTTTTCCTTTTTTCTTTTTGTCATCTCATGGTTGTGAAGACGTATTTACAAATGGAGAAAAATAAATGTGACTTTCTCTCTCTCTCTATATATATATATACCAGCAACACACCTATTTGTTGAATATTAATATGAACAAGTATTTGGTTTCATTTTCATATATATATATTTTTGATACACAATATGAATCGCAACGTATAGACAATGCAGCAGCGCCACGCATATCCAATATATATACACGCCCACCCACAGAGAGAAGCTTTCTTCTTCTTGAGTGCGCATGATTTTCTCTCTTGAAAAAAAAATCAATCACTATTATTACTTTTTTTTTCTAGTACCTCACTATCTTTATACATCGCTACCGTTATTTTTTTTATTTTATTTTTTTTTGATCGCAATTTCGTCTATCACATCTCTTTTTTCCTTAAAGATGGCGTTCGCGACTCTTTTTTTAAGGGACCTAAATTCTTTTCTTTACAGCCAGCGGAACTGCGTTTTTTTTGCTCCTTTGGGAAAACAGTTTGATATGAGGGGGATACAGCAAAGAAAACCGGTAAAAAAAGCGATAACGAAACACTCAAGCCAGATCATTATGTCTTTCAATTAGCTGCATCCATGTGGCACTGCCTTATAGCTGAAATATTGCGTACCTATGTGATATATATGTACTATCATGCATTATACCTTGTATCCTCCCTCTTTTTTTTTCTCACAGCACTTGCAAAGCATTTTTTTTTCTTCACATATTTATCATTTCTTTACTTTCACACACTTACACACATACACACAGAGGGAGAGAAAATATAGGGGTATCTTCTTTGTTCAATAGACAGTAAAATGGAGAGCTCACATGTCCGGAGACGCTTAGCGGCAGCTTCTTCCTTCTCCTTTCCTTTTTTGGCCTTTATGCAATCCCACCGTTTTGCTTGCACTCTGCCCAGTCATCGCTGCGTCAGGGCAGCAAACTCGTCATTGCTTGCGCTTTCCCCCCATCTGAGCACTTTCTCCTCCCCAAGTACTCAAGGCACCGCACTGGCTACGTCGGCACGACACAAGGCCTCCCATTTGCGCATTGCAAATCGGAAGAAAGTAGAAATGTTTATTGGAAAGCGATTTCACCTTCCCACGCGCCTCCGCACTGCGGCACCGGATATTGCAGATGAATGGAGCTACGAAAGGAACCCTGGCAATCTTTATCCCGAGATAGTAGGTATTGGCTACATGGACGCGGTGTGGTGGCACTGCAAGGAGTGTGGTGAGGAGTATCAAATTAGTGTGGAGAAGCGTGTGGTGCGCGGTGGTGGCTGTCCTGCATGCGACCGTCGTCACTTGCAGGCGAGTGAACAGCAGAAGGGTGATGAGATGGAAAGCGTCTCGAGGCCGCTTGCAAATGTGGTATTGGCGTCTGCAGCAGCAGAGCCTACGGGGTCTGACCTAGCAAAGGCCAAGCAAGGCTTCACTGACGCACGCAGCATGGGAGGAGGGGAGGAAGAGATGCTGCTAGAAGGTGAGTTGGACCCCGCTTTGCGACCCAAGCGTTCCACGGTGCTCAACCTGCGTACCAAGTACTAGAGAGAGGATAGGAGAATGGGTCGTATGCACGTTTGTGTGTCTGGTTACGTTTACAACAACAGCAAATAGGATCCTTAATGTCCAAAACATTTTAAAATAGAGGTTTGCTCACTGCACGTCCATATGGAACAAAACAACTTTCACATTTGTAGTAGATAAATGGGCACATGAGTTCATTTTCACTTGGTATATGCGGTTGGCAGATGTTTTCTCCCTCTTTGCAACTTTAATATGTACTTTTTTTTTCGTTTAGTTTTCTAGCTTAAATTATCATTTTCTTTTTTCTTTTTTTGCTTTTATTGATTGTATAATATATTGGTTCTTTTTTTTTCTCTCTCTCTCTCTATCTCTCTTTCTCAATAAATAATACTCGACAAGTGTGTATGTGAGGCTAACGTCTTTTGACTGGAGTAGTTCGATACATCTCCATATATCAACACCGGGTGAATAATCAAGGGTTTCAAACTAGCTGAAGAGAGGAAAGAGGAGGGAGGGGGGTGAAGAGAGACAGGAGGAGAGAAGCAAGGAAATACAAAAGGTATAGCAGACAGAAGAGGTGGTGGGGTATGCTGCGATATGCTATTGAAGATGTGGAGGCGACACAGCAAGTCACCCTCGGTGCTGTCAGTAGCACTCCGGTTCTCTTTCAGGCAGGCAAGCTCTTACTTCTGCGCAGAACAGAGTTCAAGGGCCAGTTCTTCGTCCCATATGACCCTGCTACACATGTTCTGCTGCTATTTCCGTGCTCTGCATCTCTGGAAGAAAGACTGCATCTAGCACCTGGAGCAGCGGACAAGATATCTAGCTACCTCAGCAGCATTGGAGAGGCTTCAGAGGTGTCCTTTGAGGTGACGGACGCTGCCTTGTGCACCGTCTCTGGTTCTGCCGCTCTTATTTTACGCTGTGACTCCGTCACAAATGTTTTAGCGCTCCTGGAGTACTGCGCAGAGTCGATGACACTCCAGACCACAGAGCACCGCATGACGCCGCTGTTTATACAGTCATTTCCGTGTAGCCCACTGCCTTCATCGTGCACACGCGCGGCCGACATTCTTTCAAATCATTATTTTATCCCAAACTGCGTTCTGTGTGCAGATAGGCTAGAGGCTAACTTGAGAGAGTACTTTACAGATGAAGCGATATGCGGCTGTGGGCGGCACTGCTCCTGCATCTACGCTTCTACCTGCCGTGTTTGCCACATGTTCGTACAACAGGGCAAGCAACAGCACGGCAATGGTACTGTTAGCAATAATAATAATATTAGTGTCGCCAAGGATGAGCAAGCGCAGCAACGGGGGACAATAGCAGTGGACACCGTTGTGCGGTGCCATGAGTGTCGTGAAGCAGGAGATCCATGGATTTGCCTTCTCTGTGGTTATGTGGGGTGCAGTCGGTATCAGGCAATGCACGCCAAGGATCACTGCCTGCAGTGTCGTCACTTCTTCTCTATTAACTTGCTTACCCAGCAAATTTGGGATTATGAAAGCGACAGCTTTGCGCATCGCATGGTGATCGCTGTGGATTCGGTGGGTGTAACAACACGTGTTCAGTTCCCAGACCGTGAAGAGCCGCTTGTGGAGGAGGACGTAGACGATGAGGACGATGAGGCGGTCGATCTCAAGCTTGTGGGGAAGAAGGCGGTCAACGCCAAGTATGATACAAAGCTCAGCACTTCGCACACTCAATACGCTACGATTTTGAAGAAAGAGTTAGACGCCGCCAGGGCCACGTACGAGGATACACTGGGCATGACTGTTGCTACCGCGTCTGCTGCTAGCAATGGCAATAGCATGGCAGGAACTCCCTTCACTGCCGGAAAGAAGGAAGCTTTGTATAGTAATGAGAACAGCAGTGCACGCAGCCCTTATGCAGCCATGGATGAGCTCTTGGCGGCGGCCACGACTCGTCTCCCTGCTCCGGGCGGTGCTTTTTCTCGCCCTACTGCCTCCACAAGCATGGGAGCAATTCTGCTCTCACACCGTGCCGCCAAGGAGGCGGAGGCGGCGCTCGGAGAGCTTGAGATGGAGGGGCAGCTGCTCGAGTCTGACGAGGCTCAGTTGAAAGCAAAGCTGCGGGATGCCATTCGACAAAACGTGAGCAGTGATCTGGAGCTGGTGACAGAGATAAGTGAGGTGGAAAGCACGCTCAAGGAGATTGAGCTGAACCTACGCATGCAGGCCTCTCTGCAGCAGAGGATGGGCTCTGGGGACAGCGCGGCCTACACAGTCATCATGGGCGGTGGGCAAGAGCAGCCAAGAAAGAAGAGGGGTGGGAAAAAGTGAAGCGAGTGACGGCGAGCATCCGATGATGACATGAAATTGGAAAAGAAACAATATAGTTATAGTGGGGAGGAGGAGGAAAGGGGGGGGGGAGAT
>JASANZ010002011.1:0-32807 GCA_030849805.1 Sergeia podlipaevii | reverse complement strand
CCCCCCGGGCCCCCTCCGCGCCGCCCCGAACGCCAGGGCGGCGCCACGCCCGCCCCCTCCCGATCATTTTCCTTTACATTCTTTGAATCCTTTTATTTTGCTGTTATATTCTTACTCTTCCAGCATCTCCATTTTTGCACGTATTTATAAATAGAAAAGGTGCCTGATAGTTATTTTTTTTTTCTTACGCGCACACAAAAAAAATGAAGCGAGCATTAGTCTTTTCGGGACAAGGCTCGCATCGCAAAGGAATGAGCATGAATTTAATTAACACTCCTCCAGTGGCGGCACTATGGTCACGGATGCAGGATTGCATGATGCAAAACTACGGTGTTTCCTTGCAAGATATTACTACAGAAAACCCAACGGAGACACAAGTTCGTAGCACCGCTCTTGACCTTCAATCTCTGAGCAGCATTTCATGCAAGGAAACAGTAAACAATTCTGAATCAACGGAACGTAGCAAGATTATTCGTCATCCGCAAGGAGTTATGTCATACTCTTATTTTACACAACCATGCGTCGTTGCTGCGCACATGATTGCTTACGAAAAGCTGAAGACAGACAAAAAAGAGCTAAACTTGGGTGGTTCCCATATGATCTCCGGACACAGCCTAGGTGAATTCTCAGCTCTTTGCGCTCTTGGAGTTTTTTCGCCAGAATGCGCACTGAATTTGACGTACAAAAGAGGACTTTTGATGGAACAGTCACTTGAGGGTCATGACCGCAGTCGATATCGAATGTACGCGTGCAATCCTACACGCGCAAGGCTGCACGACAATAGCGAGACAGCCGACGATATGTTTTTTATTCTCATTGAGCTTGTGTCTCGAGCATTTAGCGCGACCACTTCTTTTGTTGAAGTATCCAACTACAACTTGCGGTACCAACAATATGTCCTTGCAGGTGATGTTGTTGCTCTTTCAGTCGTTGGCAAGTGTCTTGATCCCCAATTTCGTGCAAATTGTGCGGCGAACTCACTAGAAGCCTTGGTGAAGGAAGCGTGCACATCAGTCAATTTAGACAAAAAGGATGGTGTAACAGTAAATCCAAACAGGGGCCCGAGCCCAGATTTTGTGACTGGATCCGCCAAGAAGTACGGTGCACGCGCGACGTTTCGCCGCTTTATGCGCGGTCCTGATGACGGATTTACACCAGCACTTGACGAACTTACGCATTTGACACTTCAAGAGGACGGCCGCAGCGGTCTAAAGAAGAAGTCATGGTTTATCCCCCTGTCAGTGGAGGTCCCGTTTCACACAAGTGGACTTCGCAAGTGCACAGACCTTTTGCTTCCCATTGTGGAAGATGCTCTTCCCGATGAAGCAACTCTCCGCAATCTTTTATCTGTTGAAGGTTCCGAATCAAATACGCAGTACGAAAAGCATCCATTATGGGTAACGAATCTAACTGGTACCATATTTAAGCCATTTGATGCTACTTTTCAAAACGACTGTATTTCCATGATTACTTCACAAAACGTTGGTGAACGTCAGCACAAGGGAAGATATTCAAGTACAATTGTTCTCGAAAATTTTAATAAGGGAGTCCAGGAAAAATCTGTGCGGAAGGTTTGCGCCTCTGTTCTGGCTGCTCAACTTTCTCACCCAGTGCTTTGGATTGATGTGATGGACGAGATGATCATTAAAGGGGGGTGCCGTGAGGTGTATGAAATTGCTCCTACGCGCAATGTCTCCGAAATGTTCAAAAGGGCTACTTTCATATCCGAGAATAGTGAACCGAAACCAATTGAATTAATCACCAAATGCTATCCCGCTGACAGCAATCTTTTTTAAGTATGTCTATTGCAGTTTTGTCTTTTTTTCTTCATCTGTTACTGCTATTCCTGGCTCGCGATATTGAGTAAAACTTTTTTTCTCAAAATGCGGATGTTTGTAGAAAGGGGGAACCATTTTATTCAATATACACAGGATGCCATACAGACACTTGCATTTTTACGTTGAACCTTTAAAAGATTTGTACCAAATGCGGACATAGCCATATGTTTCTATAGCGAGGACTACTATAGCATATATATATATATATATGTGTGAAGTGATGACGAATACGCGCATTAAACATTTCTAGGCAATTTGGTAAAATAAACTGAGCGAATAATAACGTAGGCTTTTCAAGGAAATGTTATTCCATATAGCCTGCAATTATATTCTTTAGATTAGGTAGTCAATACAAAGAACGTCATGTATTCATACAAGGACGCAATTTTTCTGCTTTTAATTTTAAGTTTCTTATTTATTGCTGCTTTATGCTTTTTTTAAAATCTCGTTTGGGGAGCAAAGGAAAAGACATTATATATTTTTTAAAAAGCGATTCGCATATTTGGTTTATTGGCATTTAGTGTACCCAATGTCTTGCTTCCCTTTTGCTTTTGAAATTGGTGAAAAGAAGAAAGTGCTTATCACCGCAAGATCTTTCCCATTTGCTTACGCCTTTGGAGTTCGTTCGTTATATACATTTAGTGTATATGCGCTTTGAAAACTGTCGACCCCACCACACCAGGTTCCTTTTTACGCTTGAGTATTTAGGAATGAAAAGTACTACATGTATCTTTTTTATTATTATATATATGTTTTTCTTGCATAATGAAACAAAATAAAGATGAGTCGATGTTCTAGTTCTAAAAAATTGACTTCTTTATCGTCACCTGCTCTCTATTTTAATTACTTTGTTTCATGCATCCATGTACATACTTGAACAACAATTCAATACTTTTTCCTTTCTTTTTTCTTTCCTTTTTTTTTTATTCATATATATATATATATATTTATTTATTCGCAATATTTCAGCGCAGTAATTTTTTGGAAGTTCGACAGTACAGCTTGCGCCGCATATCAACTTTTTTTTTACCTCACGCTTTTGGCAGAGTAGGTATATATTTTCCTTTGTTTGCCTTTGCAGACATATTAGCAGTATGTACCGTAGTACTCTCGTTCGTCGTTCTCGGCAATGTGGTCTGTTTCAGAGAACCGGCATTAGACGTTTTTTTTGGAACAAGAAAACAGAGGAGCTGCACCGCCAAGCAAGGCAGCGGCCCTGGTGGGAAACGGCGGCTATCATTGGTGGTTTGCTCATTTTCATTAATGTTTCCAGTGTGGTGTACTACTTTGGAAATCGATGGTATCAGACTTGGAGACCGAGTGGCAACGATATTTATGTTCTCTCAACAATAGATTCTAAACTATTTAGTCGGCCTGATCTAGCAGTGGCTGCTGTTCGGATGACAATGCACCATGCACTTAGTAACACTCAAACCCCTTTTGGGTGTCCTATTGTTGCGTCTGAATCTCTCCGACCAGAGGCTGAGGAATTGCTTGATCTTGTGTGGAATTTGCACATGGAGCAGCCGGCTTATTCTATTCCAGATCTATGGGCAATAGTGACGTCGAAGGCTCTGGCTCGACTTGGCGGACCCAATCTGCAAGCGAGTCGGGGACGCAACAATCCCTCTGATTTCCTAGCCAAGAATCAACTTCTTGCCTTCCCCAAGAGTCTTGTTTTGGAGGATACACGCGACGTACTCTCGATGAAGCGTGTATTGTCACGTCAAGGACTTTCATTGGAGGAGTTGGTTGCGGTGATTGCTTGTGACCGAAATATTGGATTCCATGAAAGTACAAACTTTCACACAACAGAGGAAGTGAAGCCACGGATACGTCAGCGTCCTAGCACATTTGGACCATCAGAAGATCAGTTCCATTTGCCTGACCTTGTCGAAAAATGCACCCTCGATCCTTATGTGTTTGGTGGAGAATATTTCAGCCTTTTGCTAGACTACAATTGGAGGCAGCCAGGCCGCTTCAAGAAAAGCCCGCTGTATCGATGCGACGAAAAAGATCGTCGTCGCGAGGTGCTATTGCTCGATCCTTTTTCAGAAAAATCTCTCGATGCTGAGAAGCGGCGCATTGAGGCTGCTGAAAGGGCAAGATCAATTGTGGAGACTGCAAACACACGTAGTGATAGTGTGCTAAAGGGAGAAGATGCTATCGAAACCAGTCGCTACGGCCGCTCAGGCGAGGCACAGTTTTTGCCAGGCGTCAAAGTTATTCAACCAGAGGAGGATGAAAGCAAAAAAGTTTCTGAAGAGGAGTTTGTGGAAACAGATGCGACACCAATTGAAGTGTGTGGAAGCGTTTCCATGCGAGGTGTCGATATGATGCTTCTTGACGATGCGTTGACAAGAGGGTGGCTGCATCGTTTTAGCGAGAACGAACTTGAGTTTTATGCTACTGTTGGTGAGGTTATGAACAACATTCAGAATCGCGGGTACAATAGCAACAAACTATATATGTCAAGGTAAGATGGTTGTTATCTTCTTATGTTTGGCTTTGTTACCGCTCTAACTGAGTGTTATGCTCATTGTTTTCTTTTTGTTGTTGTTGTTGTTGTTGTTACTTTTTGATCTACAAGTGTTTCACATTACTTAATATTATATATTATTTGTGCTAAAAAAGTATGTTCATTGTTTTTTTTATTTTTCCCTTGTGCTAATGTATTCATTCAACCAATTGCATTTCTTGTTGCAATTTTTTTTTGATCCTGTTGTGCATATATAATTTTTATTTATTATCCTACCGCTCCTATTCTTTCTCCAAATATATATTAGATATTACTAACCGTGCCTACTCGTCTTTTTTTTTTTTTAATGTTATTAGCGGTATCCAGCAAGTGCACACTCAAGTAATAATAATACATATTTTGTTTCAATTGAAATATTACTATTTTCTTTTCTTGTGCATGCATAATGAGCGAAAGCGAATCTAAGCACCGTGAAGAGGCTCGTGAGTTACGCAAGTCAGTTGCCGCCATTGCCGCCTCTAGTGTCGATGGATATCTCAGGAATGCTTCAAGACGTCTGCGTGTACCAATTGCGGAAGGCAGCCGAGGAACAAGACGCAAGATGGCGATGGTTGTCTCTGCAAATGTTGATCACTCTACTGCAGCTGTGGGGTCTAACATTCTGGCAGGTACCGCCCAAGTCGCCACCACTAGCACTGTAGTTAACGATGTTGACGATGAGTGGGACGAGGTGGATCTCCCAGTGACATCTGCAAAACTTGAGATGACTGCCGTGAAGAAGGATGAGTTCAGCTCTTCTGTGCAAGATGAAAGCAGCAGTTTTGTCAAGGCAGCTGTGGACGTGGTGACGGTGAAGGCAGACGAAACGGCAGCACAAAGTGAACATCTACTACCACCACCTCCAGTACTCCCCAAGCTGCTGGTGAAGCCTGAACAAGTGGCATCTATGAATGGTACCGGTGAGGATGCCTGGTCTACTGTGCATCATGTTGTTGACGATGACCATGTGGACAACGAGATAGTAATGCGTGGAGCTCGTGCACCGCTGACGGAACAGCAGCTGCAGCCACAGCAACTTTCCTTTGCAAATCATGCTAGGGGTTGGAGAGTGCCAGATCCTGCATATGAAGCAATGCTAGAGCAACGCGACTTGCTGACGGCACGGCGGCGCTCTGAGCGGATGCAGTCAGTTTCGGAAAGTATTGTGTGTCTTATTGCGGTTCTGCTCCGTGGCCGCTTGATGTGGCGCGGATGCCATGACCCAGCTCTGTTCAAAGCGTTGCTGCGGCTGCACACGATTAGCGTCGTTGATGATGCTCCATCAAGGAAGAAGCGAAAAACATCATCGTCATCCGCTTCTGCTGTCTCGGCGCAGACGAAACCTCATCGCGTGTTCTTCATGATGGATGCCGTGAAGGCTGCGAAGGAGCTCGCAGTGGCTGTTGGTAGTATTGCGCATCGGAAACTGTCGTTGGCTCCTACATGGGTGACTGCTGCGAAGGATGGAGCAAAGAATAAAACTTCAGAAGCCATTACAGTGTTGCTCAAGGCTATCCAAGACAACTTTGTGCTCACATGTCCTGCTGATGATTCGCGCACTGCAGCGAATGGTGATGCAAGTGGAGCACCAGTTGTGGACGGTCCAACCTCGATATGGGCGGATTGGTCTTCGCCACTCACCCCAGGATGGCTTCATAGAGTGTTGTGCGAGCACCGCAGTAGACCTAGTGGGGATGAGCAGAAAATTCCACTACTGCATCCAGCGTACTTCACCTTTATTTTTTTGGCGCTTGCAGCCCTCGCTGGCTTTGACTGCCGTCTTGTTATTGCCAAACAGAACGAGAAGCAGCTGGATGCCGAGGAAGACAAAGAGGACGGTACGGCCGCGCCAAAGCCCGAAAAGTTGAGTATTTTTGCGAATCCAAAGAAAACTACGAGTGCTTCCTCAAAGCGTGGCCGTTCATCTACGTCCACCAGTACTACTGAGGCTGAAAGCGAGGAGCTGAAATCGAGAAAATTGCCCACATCGTGTATATGGGCAGAGGTGTGGAGTGCGGCGCGAGAATCTTTTATCGCGGTCAACCCATGCAAGGGCTGCGCCACCTTGTGGGGTGCACCGCACACCTTTTCAATTGGTCCTGATGTTGCTGTTGATGCGACGCCGCGCTACATCTCCAAGTTCAGCTCAGCGTTTGCGTATAACCGCCGTCTTGGTCGTGTGCGCCAATTTGGGTTCTTGTGGCAGGACACGATTTCCTGGGACAGCGATGTGGAGATTGTAGCAGTGCTACTGCGATCCTTTTGCCCACGAGGCAGCGAGCGAGGGCACACCCGTCAGAGAACACTCCACCAATGTGCGCGTGAGGCTCGACAGCTAGAGTCTCTTGCCTACTCTGAGTCTGTTCCTGTCACCCTATCCGCCCTGCACCGGCACCCTCTCTTTGTTATTGAGTCTGATATGGCACGGCATGAAGGCATCTACCCGAAGGACTCCAGCACACTTGTGGGAAGTGTCAAGGGCCACAACGTATACAAGCGCTCCGCTGTGGTCATATTGCGTTCAATGGACGGTTGGCTGCGTGAGGGTCGAAGTTTGCTGAGCGAGGCGGAAGAGCCATACAAGACGGTGCCTCCTCCCGCCTCTCGCCCCTTCAGCCGTCCTTCTCTCTTTTACGGGCACTGGCAGACAAAGCCGTTTGAGCCTTTGCCTTTGCGATTAGACGGTTCTGTCCCGCATCACGGCCGTACGTCATGGTACGTTCTTATGCAGTCCCCTGCGCCAGTCGGTCTTTTGCATATCAACCGGCCACAGATTGCTCGGGTGGCGCGGCGCATGCAGCTGGATATGGGCCTTGCGGTGACCGGCTTCAATCGCAAGCGTGTCAGTGAGCGGCGGCGTAGCTCATGGGAGGCGGTCATTGAAGGAGTAGTCGTGAAGACGAAGGACGCGGCACGGCTACTACGCGCCTATGAAGAGTGGATACAGCTTGTACAGGAGCAGGAGGCCGCGCGACGGCGTGAGCGTGCGCTGAAATGGTGGCTGCTTCTGTCACAGAGAATGCTGGCACTGGAGAGGCTGCAGCAGCAATACATGCGTGGAGCGTCGCGTGGAGGGATGCCGACCATGTAGCTGCCCAGCATGCATGGATATACAAGTGTTGCGTCCTCTGTTGCTTGAGGAGATATGCCACACATGATTTATCTATTTGCCCTGAAAAGGGGGTAATGTGTGGGGGATCATTTTTTTTTTTTTTTTTTGCCTTTCTTTGAATACAAAAGATGAAGTATGCTTAAAAATGGCGTCTGCGGTTTTGCAGTGAGTATTATGTATTATGCACTGCTCTTGTGACAGTTATTCCTTTTTTTGTGTGTGTAAAGTTAATTTTTGCGAACATAGCTTTTCATATTTTTTCACTTTCTCCTCGCATTTCTTTTTTTAAAACATACTGAAAGGTCCGTACACGCATACGCTTTAGTAATACTGCTTTTTTTTTTTTGACTGCCAGTGGATTACTTCTTACTGCTCAGTTTCATTTTTTTCTACCTCGTTTTTACATAGCTACACCAAACCAAAGAAGAAGACTGGCCTGCTTCGGAATGACCTATCAGCTCCCTCCATTCACCGGTGTGTCCCCCCGCGTGACTGCCCAGAACTATACCGCTTCCCGCGGCCAGTATGTCTCCATTGTGTTTGAGCTCAGCGGACCTGGAGAGTTTAAGTGTGGTGCCACTGGTCAATCTGTTAGGGTGATGAGCGTGCCTGAGGAGATTGAGGTCAGCCGTGTATGCGAGTTCATTTGCTACGTCGATCCTGCCAGAGGCGAGTTGATTTACTACCAGCACGCGCTGCTTGACGACGAATACGATTTTGACGTGTACCGCCGCTTGGTCAAACTTACCTCCAAATATCCTGAGCTGTTCTGAGAAGGGAGGGAAAATCATGAAAAAAATGAAACAGACGCGCAAGCCTTTCTAACTTTTGCAGATAAAAAAAAAAAAGAAGAGTATAAAAAGAATATTGCACTTATAGAGTGCAGCATAGAGCAGATGGAGCGGTGATGAGAGAACGAGAAAGGAAAAAAAAAGAAACGTGAAAAATAACAGAATAGCAAAGAAAGAGGAGCTGGAGGAGAGCAATGTGATGAATGCTACGGAAATATTTTTCAACGCTACCTTTTCGGTCAGAAAGGTGCGTCATCGCGTGTTTTTTTTTGCTTCTTTATTCTCTTTATTCTCTTTTTTGTTTACATACAGATGGTTACTACATAGGAACAGTGGGGAGCGCACTTGTAGTAACGGGGTGTCTTCAGAGAGAGTGTTTTCAGCCGTTGCAAGCAAACAGATCACAAGGCGTCTCTGCTTTTGCAGATGTAGCAACAGATACCTTCTCTGAGAGCGCGCTTTCATGTTCTTCCCCCTTTTTTGTTGTTGTTTTGCATGCGTTTGCTGCCAACTATTGCCGGAACCACTTTCTGCGTTATCTACATTTTTATTATCATTGTTTTCCGTTTTTTTGTGTCTGGAACATCAAACGAAGTTCTTCATTTTAAAGAAAATAGGCGTTCTGTTGCGGTGTCACAAGCAGTTCATTTGATTATCTGTTCACCCTTTCAATTCATTCTCTCCCTTTCCTTTTTCTCTTTTCTACTCCGCTAAAAAAAAAGTATCATACAGTTATACTTTTTTTTGTTCGACAAGCGACCTATGAATACGTTTCAGCGCCGCGCTTACACAGAAACGGATGAGGTGGTGCGCCGCTTCATGACGGTGGAGGCTGTGAATACAGACAATCTAGATAGTCTTCTTAGAACAACGAGCAAACATAGTCACGGGGACCCCACTCAGCTAGATACTTCCGCTTCATTACCTGCTGACAGGGAAGCGGTGCTGGCGACGAGCACGTCACACCCTCCATACCCAGCAGTACCACTTCACATTCTTCAGCAGTGGATCAACTACGCACACTGCATGCGACAGATGGTCATTGATGACATTGATGCATCCTCTATCTGCTCTTACCTGCCGCCTGCCCCAGTGGAGCCGCATCAACAACAGCAACAAAACTCGGCAATGAGAAACGATGACATCCGCACTTCAGCCTCTATTGCCCTCGCAAGAAGTGTCGCGAGCGTACAGCGAGCGGTGTGCAACAACGAAGCGTTCACCACCCTCTATGCCCGTACCGTCCGCTGGACTCTGTTGCTTGCTTTCTGGATTCAGAGTCGTCTCTCGTACTTGCTGGAGCATTGCAGCGACGGCGATGGCAATGCCTGTAGCCCCGGTGATGGCGAAAATGAGTACATTGAAATTCAAGGAGAGGAGCTTCGCCGGTACCAAACTTGGTTTTTGCCGACAGCTCGCACATTTATTGGCATGGGCCACTATCGCTGTCTGAGCGCCATTACGCAAACTGTATTTTTTCGGTGTCAGCGTCAGCGGCGACAGCGAGAGCATCAAGGAGACGAAATGACAAAGGCACAGATGACCGCTCCCATCGCTGCGACGACAAACCTCATGAATCAAGTCATTGGCAACAATGCCAATATCAACAGCAATATCAGTAGCAGCAATAGCTCTACACGAACGACCTCAGACCTTGCGAAGGGCATCCCACGCTGTGAGATGAGCATGCGATTTTACACCGCAGTTGCTGCCGCCACCAGCGCTGTAGGCAAGGATACCCTACAGATTACGTGGGACCATATCGATCCCAAGGTGATATCTCAGGTGGTGATGCGGCGTCTCCAGGGCAGCATTGCGGAGCAGCCTCTTGCACCTATATCGCAGATAAGCACAGGACCCATTCTATATTCTGCACCTATGGCACCGTTCTTGTTTCTTTCGCGGCCTAGCGGTGACGAGGGAGGCAGGTCACTATCGCCAGCTGCCGACGTGCTGGCGAACACTGGTGACGTGCTGGTGCTGCAGCGCGGCCTCAGCTACATTGCCTATATTTTCATCACTAAGGTCGAGAACGACGTCGTTGAGCACTGCTACTACACTTTGCCCTTCGTTATGCATTTTGTTGATTTTATCGTTGTTTTACGACAGTTGGCCATGCGTCTGCCACCGTCCGAGCGCGCGCACCCGTGCGTTCTCATTGATACTTCTCTTCCTGTTGTGAGGGCAGTGCAGGATATGTACAGGCGACATACTGCAGCATTACTGCGCAACTACAAGTACGTTGCGGGCCAATCGAAAAATTGTATTGTTATCTCCGCTAATGACAGTATGACATGGAAGATATCCACACCTGCGCTGAGTTTGCTGACTGAAATTGTAGAGCCCACGTTGAACGTGCTGAGACGCTATCCAAGCCAAGCGAAGGACGACTATGATCGTCCTAGTAGCATCTTCAAATCCACCATGCTTTCCTTCGTAAAGGACACCGTGATTGACTTTCTCTATGAAGCTGGTCAATGCACGTCGTCCTCTTCTGTTCGGGCACAGATGGTGGATGATGTGCGCGTGGTAACCCGGTACATTGTGCAGAACAGCAACGGGCGGTATGTGTAAAGCACTTCAACATACGGAAAAAAAAAGAGGAGGAGAAGAAAGAAATGCTTGCTTTAACAAGAAAAAGAAAAAAAATGTCACCACACACAAAATGCGGTATTGGATGGGAAGTGTGAGAAGGAGCAATAGCATCTTTTTTTTTTTGCTTTCACATATATATATTCACACAGCGAAATACGTGCAGGAAAGAAGGGATTGATGTATAGTGGCTGCGCGTCATCATCATCATCTCTATATCTCATTATGTTTCTATATATGTCTCAATATATGCATTCTGTTTTGACCAATCGATTTTTTTTCTTCTTTGTCTACTCTCTTTGATACTTTGTTTTTATCTGCCATTCTCACTTAGTTGATATTTGCCTGTGTTGTTAACATGAGTGATTATACATAAACAGAAAAGAAGCATGTTGTGATTGTTAGTTTTTCTTGTGCATGGGCTTGTGTGTTTATGTGCGTGTTGGTCAAGCTATGTGAATCTCCCATGTGAGAAGAGAGAAGATATGAGGAAGAGGAAGGTTTCAACCTTTTCTCTTTAACACACTAGTTTAGACAAACTGGCCGCTTATCATGTATCTCGTACCTTCATGATGTATCTCCATTTAACTTTCATTTTTCTTCACCCCCTCTTTTTTGTCTCCAAGACCCAGCCGCATCATACATACATAAATACATAAATACGTGTATGTATAAAAGAAGGACTACCACATATGTCAGATCATCGTAAAAAATTTCATACACCATTTAAACATTCCTATATGCACACAAGCATGAAGGAGAAACAGAGCCGCATTTTCACTAGCATCACCCCTTCACGTATGGGGATACGAGACATCAAGATAGAAGGAGAGGTAGAGGAGGATGCGGCATCTCTCGCCACTACAGAGGATTCTCAAGCAGCGGCAGCGCAGCCATACTTTTCTCTTTTGGGAACACCGTCTAGGTCGTTGACACGTATGTTGCGCATTCACCAGCCGCATGCCACGGTGCCTCCAGTCCACCTTTCGCGTCTTTCTTTCACAGGGGAGGATAAAGATAAGGAGGGTAATAGGGGTCATGCAGAGGCAACGGGTGCTGCCGCAATGATAGCTGCGCCGGTTTTGACGCGGCGTGAGCTCGAGGCGGTTCTTGAGTCTAATTTTTTCTCTCTCCCCACACGTGATCAAGAGCTTGTGACGGACACCCTGCACTGGCTAAGTGTGGCACAAGAAACGCTACGCTTTCTGTCACACCAGCGTGAGGTAAGTGTGGAGGCGATTCTCAAGGATCTGGGACTGCCGCAAAGTGCAGTGCTCTATTCTGTAGAAGAGGGTGACTTTAGCTCATGTTAAAAGTAATTAAAATAAATAAAAAAGGGAACCAATTTTTTTTTTTCTTTTCCTCATTCAGATTTTTTAAAAAATGAATTGATAGCAATATGTTTAGTTAACTTTTTCTACTTTTTTCTGCATGGGAAAAGGAGATTGCGTTTGAAGCTTGTGCTCCTGAGGTAGTTGAGGCACACCTTTTTTTCTTCTGGAATGACAAGCATTCTTCCCCTGCTTTTGCCTTTTTTCTTTTTTACTTATTTATTTATTTATTTGTGCTACTATAATATGCACCAGCAATTTTCAAACTTGACGCAACGGGGAAAGAAGGTGTCTGAACTACATATATACTCCCTTTCAATATGAACCCATGAGACGGCATACTTCTTCCTTGTTGTCTTTTGCTACTTGGACTTGCTCACTTTTTTATCATTCTCGCACGCACACACACCAGTTTCATAGTTGCACGGTTGCCCCCATCTTTGCCGCCACGAGCAGTAGGGCAGCTTCTTTTTCGCTTTCATTGCGTGCTACTCAAAGCTACTACACGACCACTTGCGTCTCCCTGCGCCACGCATCATCAACTGCGACTGGTACCAGTGATGGTGGTAGTGGTGATGGTGGGGGCGGCTTGAAAGGAGGCGGCGATGTAGGTATTGAGGCTTTGCTTAGCAACATTGGCAAAGATGCCGGCCTGAGCAGAAG
Organism: Sergeia podlipaevii; assembly: GCA_030849805.1. NCBI lineage: Eukaryota > Euglenozoa > Kinetoplastea > Trypanosomatida > Trypanosomatidae > Sergeia > Sergeia podlipaevii. The sequence goes on along the minus strand of JASANZ010002011.1, from coordinate 19,962 downwards.
TCTGGAGGACGCCCTTCTCCACAGGTTAGATTCATTCATTCCACCCACGTTTACGGCTGTGTCGCAGATTGTGCGGCACACACCTAAGGTACTTCTCGTTGAGGCATGTGGTGTCTTGGCAACGGAAACGGATGAGCAGGCGGCTCTGCTTGACTTTCTCGTCCGCTTCCCAGATCGGTACGCTGTTTCTACTGTGGGATGTGTGCAGGTAGTGAGACGGCTGTCACCAACATCGACATGGAGTCACAGTCAGCGGCGCAAAGGGCAGCGGCAGCAGCAGCAGCAGCAGCGACAACTCAAAGGGGGTGTCGCCGCATCAGCTCCTCTTGCAGCCACTGCTGTAGTGCTCAATCAGCAGCATCAGCACACTGGCCCCATAGTGACGCATCTACCGAGAGAGGCTGCACTGCTGTTCCCTACTTTTGTCGTACCTGTGCGCTCTCTATGGCAGACTGAAGTGACAGCATCATCGCCATCTCTCGACTACGTTTCAAGGGGAGGTAGGAGTAGCGGCAACATCAGCAGCGGCAAGCTAAACGAGAAAGAAGAGGTGCTGCGTGCTCTGGTGGCGTATGCGCCGTATCTTTTACATATCAACCCGTACATTGGGCTACTTGCTACCTCAGTTAACGATCACGTTTTTGAGGAGGCCATACGTAGCGAAAGTGGGAGGGAGTTACTGGAAAAGGGGTTTGTTAGTGTGCATCCACGCTATCATTACATGGCCTCGAAGGTTTTAGAGGGTGAGAGAGTACGTGGCAGTTTCGACTTGCTGTCTTTGCCCAATGAGCGACTGGCTTCGCATCACGTTCAGAATCACGAGTGGTATCGAGTGGCACGATTGCTCCCTGGTGTTAACGAGGAGGTGCGAGTTTCCCCGGACTTGCTGGCTGCTGCAAAGCCTCTTCTCCCACTCCATCGCAGCCTGCTTCACGTTTTTGCAAGCGCACCACAGCTGTTTTTACTTCGGGCGGATCTCCCGTTACCGCCATCCTCACCCTCATCATTATTGCTGCCTCAACATAGCGGCAGCACTCAGGAGGTTCGTGGCAGGGTAGTATGGGTGCGCTTCCTACTCGACTGCAGATTCATTCCGAGCTGTGTGCGAGACCCTGATGTGATTCTGGCGGACTTGGATGCTCTTCACAAACGCGCAGTCAACGCCCATAAGGTCAGATTCCCTATTGATCGCGCAAAGAAGCGTGCGCTTACGTGTGAGCTGCAGTTTGCGCAGCGTCCCCTGCCATACCACGACGAAAGGGTGCTTGCGCAGCATCTATTCGATCTCTTGCCGCTAGAAGGCTGCGTGCGCATCACGCAGCTTGTTCCAGCGCTACCTCCAGAGGCCGCTGCGTGTCTTGCGACGTCCGCCAAGACAGTGCTGAAGCAGTACCCTCATCTTTTCTCTGTCGTGTCAATCGGTGGGAGGGACGACTTTGTCCAGCGTGCTGACCTTCCGCCGCCACGCACACGTGAGGCAGCTTCCGTGGATGCCGAAGAGGTTTTGCTGGAAGTACTAAGGTGCTATCCGCGCCGTCGCAGCCCTCGTGCTGGTGTGTGCTTGTGCCTCCTTCTCCCGCTGCTACCACGCCTGGTAGTAGCGCGGCTTTATGAGTTCAATGATGTCATTGATGAAGTGTTGCGGCGCTATCCCGAGAAGGTGGAGCTCGTTCCACCCGACTCAGAGGAGGGAAAGGCGATGGCGGAGATGGCGACGCCCGAGCGCTTACGTGGGTGTCGTGGACGCACAGATTTCTTTGTTCCTTTCCGATTTGTTGGAGTATGGAGAGAGGGTCTGGAAAAGAAGTATGCAGCGCTGTGTCGGAAGCATAGATACAACCCTGAAACAACGCTGTTTATCAGCAACGACAGCAAGCAATGAGAGCGAAAATGCCGAATATATTTTGGCGAGGAGGAGACAGCGAGAAAGGGTAGATGGAGTTTTGTGGGAGCATTCAAAAGCATAATTGCAAAAAACAAAAAAAATGCGGCTCATGTTTACTTTTATTTGATTTGCTAGTTTCTTCTGAGTGTGGTGCTACACGATGCTATATCACCAACATATATGCACATTCTCTTTTTAAAAAGTAGTTTATTATTATTATCTTTTTTAAAGGTTTTAATTGTGTCTTTACGTTCAGCTTTTCTTTCTTTCTTTTATTCATGTACTTTTTTCTTTTCTTTTTTTTTTATATTTGAAGTAGTTACGTTTAGATTTGCAGTTGAATTTTTTTCTTTTGACGCAGCTGTAAAGGCGGTGCAGTGCCTCTATACACATTACGTGCTTATTGGACCCGTTTTTTTTTTGCGTGTGTTTTTTTTTTCTCTCTCTGTGTGTGTGCTGAGCAGTATAGACTTTATTTTCAATCAATGCGGTGGCCAACCCTTTCTCTCTTCAAACAGCAGCGCTTGCCTGCATGGCAGCCACTGCTTTCGCCACGTTATGTTGCCATATGGCTTCTAGCTGTGGCTGCTATTTTTATCCCAATTGGCATTGCGCTCATGGTGGCGAACAGCACCGCTTCTGACTTGACTTTTCGTTATGACCACATCAACAAATGTACCACAAATAATCATCAAAGGGCGTTCTCATTTTCTGCGGGTCCAGGTGAGTCTGTGGTGCTGCGTAGAGGGTGCGTTACTGAGGTAACGTTTGAGCTTAAGCGGCAGCTACGAGCCCCTGTATATCTCTACTATGGCCTCACGCAGTTTTATCAGAATCATCGCCGCTTTTCGAACAGTAAGCATGACGCGCAGCTTGCGGGAAGGTCGGTTGACCCTAGCCACCTTTTTGGCTCTTCACCCCTTGCCTTCCCCGGTGAACTTCATGACACCGGTGCCCAAAAACTTCTTGTGGACGGCAAGGAATACGAGTATCGTGACTGTGTGTACTCACCTGCCGGACTCATCCCGTGGTCTATGTTCAATGACACCTTCAGGCTGTACAAAGTGATGACTGATGCTGAGCAGCGGCAGACGCCAAAGGGTAGTAGCGGTTTTGGTACACGTGCTCTTGTGTGTGACAGCACTTCCTTTTCCAAGAGAACGAACGAGCCATTGAGTAGTGGTCCTCACGTGGATGGACTTGGTTGCAGGAAAAAAGGTATTGCCTGGGACACCGATGTGGCACACAAGTACAAGCTCCCAGACTTTGAGTTCACTAACCACCCCATATGGAGCGCATCACGTAGCAAGGAGTACGATCTGCCGCCAGAGAAAATCATCACCTCGAATGATACCTACTTCAACGAAGGCTGGTATGCAGGCGAAGCCGGCCACGCCATTCCTGTCTCAACAGATGAGGATCTCATGGTGTGGGCACGTGTCGCCTCACTGCCTTCTTTTCGCAAGCTGTTTCGTGTCATTACTCAAGACCTTGCACCGGGTAAGTACGTCATGGTGATTAACGAGCACTACGATGTCTCCAGCTTTGGCGGTAAGAAGAGTTTTTCTTTGTCTACGCTGTCGTGGGTAGGAGGCCGCAATACGGTTCTTTCTAGTATGTACATGTGGATTGGTATTGCTTCCCTCCTTGGTGCCCTTCTCTTTGTTGCCACACATGTTTACTACGGTGATCGCGCACAGCAGGCTCTTGCCCACCTTCTGCGTAGCTGAGTGCGGTATAAATAAAAGGGTAAAGGGTGGGGGTGAAGTGTTTGTGTGTGTGCGCGAGTCGAGTAAAATCTTGTTTGTATGACGAGTCATGCTTTCCGTATATTTTTCCTTTCACTCTTTTTTTGTTCTCTTTTTAGACCCTTGCTCTTACAGCGTGTGACAGCAGATAATTTTGCGTCGTTACATTTTTTTTTTCTTTTTTATAAACAGTTATTACATGCTTGCTATTTGATGTTTGCGTCTAGCCTTTTTTTTTTCTGTCTATTTTTTTTTTCTTTTTGCAGTATCGTCAAATTATGCTACCTCCCTTATAAAATCTATTCCTCGTCGTCGTTCTTGGCTTTTTATATATTGAACAAACGATACGGAACGATCTCGTTGTATCGTAGGTGTACTAGAGTCGTACAATGGATCCATTTCAGAACACGAACTTTCCCCCCTTTTCCTCCTTATTTGCACTCTTATCAAATTATTTTTACAATTATTATCATTAAAACATTCTTTTTTAATCGTCGCACCTACAAACTTATAGTATCGCGGCCTCTTTTAAGCCTACACGTACACGTTCCTCCTATTTTTTTTTAAAGTTGCGAGATGGATTTTGACGGCATTGATGATCCTGTCATCTCATTCGATGACGCCGTGCGCTCTGCTCGTGAGGATGTGATGAAAGGCCAGTCTATGAACGAGGCATGGATGGAGTTGGTGGATAAGAAATCATTTTTCAAAGACATTGCCCAAGAGGCGCGCGTGCGCGGGAAGCTCTTTGGTGGGGTGCTGGTTGCTTGTGAGGCTCTCACTTTGCGCATCCACACTGCCATCACGTTGGCGGAAGCCTCAACGAGCACGGATGCGGCGGAGGCACGGCTGCTCGTGACTCTTGCGAAGATGTACGTAAAGCTGTATACAACTACACCAGTTCCCTCTGTGGAACAGTGGCGTAAAGCAGTGCGGACAATCGTGTGTGGTGATGCTGCCGCCGCCGATGGAGCGACCGCGACTATCAGCAGCGATGACTTGCCTATGCTATTTGGCTTTCCTGTTACTTCGAACTCTGGTGCAGAGACGAACGTCAATACCACAGCGGCGTTGAGCATGTCACAGGTGTATGCCGCACATATTGCGGAGGTTGCTAGCCCTCGCGCAGACCAGGAAGAGAAGGGGAAGGAGGAGATAGACTGCGAATCCGCTGTCTCGGCGGACGACGGTAGTACTTCCGAGGAGGAATTTAAGCTGTTTTTAAAGAGATGTGTTACGCTATCGAGGAAGTCTACGCGCGGTCTTCAAGGCGATGAGGCGCAGCACGTTAAGGATATGATAGGTACGATTAATCGCTATGTGAGTGAAGGCACGCTTGAGTGGTGAGACAATCTTGTAGCGTGTGTGTGTGTGAGGTATCAGTGTAACAATAAATAGTTATTATCAGTTTTTTTTTTTTGCTGTTGAGAAATGCTGCTATTGCTGTTGCTAAGAATAGCGACAAGAAGACGGAGAAAAAAATTCTTTATTTTTGTGTGTGTGCGCGTGTATTGGTCTACTTCTTTGTTCATTTTTATGCTTCGAGAATTCTGAAAGACAGAAATGGAACCTTTACGCCTTCTTTTTTTCTTGTAGTATCTTTTCAGTTCTCTCCCTTTTTCTTTTCCTCCTTTTTTTTCTTATCGTCACGTGAGTGGTGCAACATCAGAATAACACACATTAGATAGCTACATTTTTATCCTCTAGGAAAAGAGAGAGTGACACACGTGCGTATACACTGCGTTTCATTGTATTGTATACATTCATCTTTTTTCAATTATCTTTCTCTTGCCAGTACTTCAGTCCTATGTACGCTGGCATCTTCAAGCGGAAATGTCCAGCCTCAGAGAACAGCAGAAAGGATAAGAAAAGCAAGTCAGATAGCATTGAGGCACAGTGCTCTCCTTCAACAGCGTCAACCACAGAGGGCGTTGCCTCTTCTTCTACTTCTTCCACTGCCGCCACCTCTACTGCCTCTCGCACCGTCTACCATTATCCCGCCACCTTACCGTTTCCAGTAGTCATGGACGACGCATTTCCCGCGGAGGAGTATCGCTCGAGCAATGCGGAAACAAAAAGTTGTGTTCACTGGGGCCAGCGCAAGCTGCTGCTTTCAGAGATCCAACTGTTGTGCCTTTACTGCAAACCTGATGTGCCATACCATATTGTCTACGCGGGCTCAGCTCCAGGGACGCATCTGGGGTTCCTAGATGAGATGTTTGCGCGCCGTCATACATGGGAGCTGATTGACCCCGGTCAGTTTGATCGCGCGGTGCTTGAGCCAAGGCCGAACTTCACGCTTCGTAATGAGTTTTTCACTAACGCCACTGCGTATGGTATCAACGCGCGACGGCTCAGCGAGGTTCTACCCGCACTTGGAGCAGTATATGAAGACATCACACTTGGATCTATGCAAGAGGAGAAGAAGGAGATTCACGAGCGACTGCAGGACATCGTTGGCACCTTAGATGTTGCCCGAGGCACGGAGGATATTCCTTCCATGTACGAGCCGCCTCTCGCTCTGCCGCGGGGTCTGGAGCTTCTTGCTCAAGTGGGCTTGGAGCGGAACAAGCCGCTCCTTTTTGTCTCTGATATCCGCTCTGGCAGCGTCGCCTTGCCTAACTTCGAAGACCACGTATGGGAGAACATGCGTGCGCAGGAGTGCTGGACAACTATATTGCATGGAGCCTATAGCATGCTCAAGTTCCGTCTGCCTTATACGCATAAAGCGAAGGGTTTTGGCGGTGCGGGGGCGGTCGCGCAGACACACTTGATTGCGGCCGATGGAATCGTCGTGTACCTTGACGGCGATGTGGTGCTGCCCATCTGGACGCGACCGACCAGCACTGAGGGTCGCTTGGTGGTGCGGCAAGGCGCGCGTCAGAAGCCCTACAAGGTGAGGCATGTTGAGAATCAGTTTTTCTTTTTTAACGCGCGAGTGCGAGAGCAGGTGCACTTCAACCACTTACTTCTCCCTGATCAGAATCTTGACCATCACTTCGACGCCGCTGCTGAGGTGAACTGCCTGCTTTCTTACTTGTACTTTATGTATCCCGCGTTGAAAGGTGCCGCAGAACCTGTGATTCGTGCGGAGGTGCGGCGAGTGTCGGCCTCAATCACTGAGCATCTTGGCATCACTTTTACGGATGCAATTAGGAGACGTGACGCCCTCATGATCAATCAAGCCCGGAATGGGGCTGGTGAAGAGGAAGAGGACGACGAGGATGGCAGCGATGATAAGACAGAGGGAAGAAAGGCTGGTGGTTGTGGCGCCGCAGCGAGCGAATGGGAGACGGCGATGCGCCGCCAGGTGGAATTAGGCACCAAGGAGCGGATGCGCGTGGTGTGGAGCGCGAATGTGGATGAAGCCACCTTCAACGAGCCAAGTGGCTTCTGGGTGACTACGCGGACCCGTCAGTAAAAAAAAAAATGAAAGAGAGTAGGGATATACCCTGCAAAGAGAAAAAAGAGAGAGAAGAGGAAAGGAGATGTTGTGCGTCCCACCTCATGCGATGGAAGGAGTCAAGCTGAAGAGGTACTGGTGCCATGGTACACACAGCAAGTATTCAGGGTGTTCCGCTGTCTTGTCTTTGATCAAGATGTTTTTTTTTGGTTTCCTACTAGACCGCATTTTTTTTTTTTTAATGAGCGCTAACGCATGCCTATTTACGGATATGTATGCGCGTGCTGATAAGCGGAGCCATCCAAGGCCTTAGTCTATATGCATATATATGTTTCTTGGTCTCCCTCCCTCTCTCTCTTTTTCATTATAGCCTATATATTGTGTACAAGCATTCGATTGCCATTATTGGCATTTTGTTTTATCTACTTCACTTTTCTTGCTTCGTTCTTTTCTTTTCTTCTCTTTTCTTCGTTACTACAACGCTGAAGGAAAGAAAGAAAGAACGAAAGAAGAGGAAGTATTCTCGTAGTCTTTTTTGTGTGTTTTCTTTGATCCCTTTTTTTTTTTTTTTTGAATTTCAGGGCTGGGCTTAATACGCAGCAGCAACACAGCACATATACATATAGTTCTATCCTTTCTCTGTTTTTCGCCTATCACTATCATCATGCCTGCTGTTCCTCGTCAAGGCCGCAAGGGGGGCAAGATCTCTGCCGCCACCCCTGGAACCCTCCCTACCAGCGGCAGCGAGACCCCTGTAGCAGCAGCAACATCCCCGGGCAGTATTCCCAACCCGTCCGTGGATGCCGTGCTAGAGTTCGACTTGCGTGCCCTGATTGACAATAAGCGTAGCGCTATATCGACCTTGGCTACCGCCGCTGTTAGCGGCATTCCCCCAGCTTCGGACGAAAATCTGCTCAAGTTTGACCTTGAGGCAATCAAGGAAATTGGTCAGGGCGTTGTCGTAGGACGCAACCGCGTCGTGCACACCGAGTACTTGAAGCCAGAGACGTCCTTTGAGGAGGTTGACTGGGCCGTTAAGGGCATTCTTGATGAGGAGAGCTCTGCAACGGCGGAGGCAATCTCATTGACGGAGCTCGAGAAGGTATCAAGCCGCGAGGTGACAGTGGTTCGCCGCCCTCACACCGCAATGACCATTGCGCTAGCCCTCTGCACACGCGTGAAGGACGCCAAGATTCTCATTGTTCTCTCCCACCGCCAGCACATTGCAAGCATCGCGGCATCTCTCCGCACGTCTCTGCAGCGCCACTGCACTGGGGAGGCGGGAGTTGCCGTGACCGCTGTTCCTGAGGTGGGCGAGCTGAGCGATCAATTCTACGTTGGGGGCCAGGGATGCAACTTGTGGGTGACCGACGCCGCAACCGCGCTCATGTACCTGCACTCCCAGAAGTCGCTCGCTCCCTTCACACACGCTGTGCTCCCTGGCATGTCCCCCACGACTCCGCTAGAGTCCTACCTCATGTGGGCTTTGCGGGAGCGCGTGTTTCGTCGCAGTGCCAACCTTGATGTAACAGCGCCGCCGCTGCACGTTGTGACCCACTCCAGTGGCCGCCGCACGGCGATGCTGGAGTACTTCCAGGAGCAGGAGGCTGCATTTGCAGCCGAGATGGATGAGCCTACGAAGCGCACGGAGTTCAGCTACGATGCCGCGCACGCGCTGGCGAAGATGGAGGTGCTTGACGTTGCCGTGGACAAGAGTGGCAAGTTCCCGGGGCCCCATCCCCGTCTGGTGGAGCACGCGATCAAGGTCGCAACGAAGATCATCACTGGCATCCTTTCTGACGCCAAGTCGAACCAGACGATCTACGTGCTCACCGCCCACTCTGGACGCATGTGTGGTGCTCTCGGTGCCGCTAATCTGAAGGACACGCGTGTGATCGCTGGCCGCGGTTCTGAAGAAGACATGCAGGACGAGGATGAGAGCAGCACAAAGCACCGTGTTTTCGTAATGCACACCCTCTTAGGCCTTCTTGATGGCAGCGACGAGAGCATCAACTTTATTCTGGACATGGGCACGGTGCATCGCCTGACCGTGCATAGCAAGTCTGAGAACTTCCTCGAGTCACACACAACCGAGTGGGCTTCAAAGGACGAAATTGCAGAGCGCAAGGACATCGTTGGTATTTCCCGACGTGGTGCCTACTTTGCTCTTTACCCACCTGCTGCTGAGGCTGTTTTCTCTGAGAAGTACGTGAGCTCGGACAGCCTCTCCTTGATTGATGGAGCACTTCTCGAGTGCCTTCGCGCAGAACTTCCAACCGCCCTTGCTACCCGCCAGATGGTATCCCCCATTGAGGCTGACACGCTCGAGCAAGGCTTCTACAATCTGGCCGAAAAGTGCTTTGCTGCGAACACGTCTGGCTCTGGTATTACCTTTGTAGGCGAAATCGCGAGCCGTATGCCTCTCCGACTTGACCTTGCGCACTTTGTCATCAACGGTTGTGGTATTGGGCTTGGAGAGGCCGCGGTGGCGGTGGCTGCGATGGCTGGCAACTGGGGGCCCCGTGGCGCCAAGACTCCAGAAGCGCTGGCGCACATTGCAAGCTGCCGTACCAAGTATGCGGGGGAATGTATTGCGACTCAGAGCGACCTTCTCGCCGACACCATCGTCTTTCTCGAATGGCTGAAGCGGACAATGAAGCAGGAGTCATGCGAGGAGATTATTGGTCCCTGTGGCGTGCAGCGCAAGGAGCATCTTGCAAAGGGCCAGACCCTACTCGAGACCCTGCGCCAGCAGCTCTCTGACTACGCCTTCGTTGACGATTTCCGCGACGGCGCCGAGGTGGATGCTGTGATTTCGATGATCAAGGACAACGCGACGATCCTCATCTTTCTCCTTTCTGTGGCACTGGTCCGCTGCACTGCTTTCGTGCGCGACCCAGGTAGTATTAGCGCTCAAGACCGCTCCGCTGCCTTTTCCTTTGTGCGCTCCTCTAAACGTGTGGCGGAAAACCCTGCGTTCCCGTCGTTGGTGAAGTGGGAGATGGGGGCTGCTCTAGTGCCGCTGCGCCTGGACACTAGCAGCAACATCGCCACTACTCCAGGCAACACCGTCCTGGCAGCAAACCTGTCGCAGCTGAATACGTCCTATTTCTTCGCCTCTCTGCTGCTGCTCAACCCGCTGGTGGAGTACTCTGCTCCGACGGAGGTGGCCGGCAAGGGCCGTGTGGTATACTTTGGTGTGACGTGCAACCGCCAGATGAAGCGCTTTAGTGTCGGCATCGAGGATGCCGCAAGCGTCTTAGACTTCCGCTCCAAATGGAATCAAGCGCTGGGCTACCTCAAGGCGTTGCGCACCACGCGCAGGCCCATTTCACGCCGCCGCTTTGAAATGCTTCTCAAGGAGAAGGATCACCTCTTTTCTCTAGAGAACTTCCACAAGAGCCTGCAGCGCGACTTCCTGCAGCTTGCAACGGAGATTGACGTGACGGAGCACCAGAGCAGTTTCACCACTAGCAAGGCTCACTTCCTCACCGCTGACGACATGACGGATCCTTCTCCCACCGCCACCTCCTCCGATCTTGCGGTGGCGAAGATGTTCCACGATGGCGACCTCTGGGAATCCAAGGTGTCCGTTGGCAAGCAGCCGCTGAAGACGCCATCTACCGCATACGCCACATCCCCCCCTACCATAACATTTCCTTCTACAGTGGCTGGTGGCGCCTTCTACGAGGACGACGAGGACGAGGTGGAGGTTATTGCGGAGTCCTTCTTTGTGAAGTATGGCCCCATCATTATTGATGATGACAGCGATGCGGAGTAAAGTTTCAATGAGGACCAGATGGAGCTCACTTTACTTTTTGTTAAAGTGCGTGTATGCGTGAGGGAAAGAAAGTGATAGAGGTAGAGGAAGGAACTGCTGAGGTTCTTCTTTTTCCCCTCTTTTCAGCTCTATAGAAGCTGCATATATGGCGGTTGAGGTGAAGGTGTGCGTGAAGATGTGGCTAGCCAAGGAACGGTTGATGGGGGTACTTTGGTAGATGAGCGAGTAGGCGACAAGTAAAGGGTGAATGGTGGGAGTGAGCGAATATGAAAGGGAAAAGTGAGCATTGGAGTTGGCGAAAGTGGAGAGAAATGAGCTGATACATACGTACATACATATATACACACATGCGCACGTAATCTCGGGAGGGAAGGCAAATATGAAGAAAAAAAAGAACGAGGAGAAGGCTGTGTTGGTTGGTACATTCCCCCCGTGCTTCAGCGTGGCGAACTATCACCCGTTTTTTGGCAGGCGAGCGACACAAGTTAAATTCAAATAAACAAAGTAAAAAAGAAAACACACCTGTTTTGTCATCGACCTTTACCAAGTGCTGCAGTCCTACATACATCCATAAAGAGGAGAGTGCGTGTGAATGCAAGGAAAGAAAAACATTAAAACAAAAGAAAGATGTGTCATTGCTATTATGTCCATGCATGTACATCGCGCTTGTATTGGCAAGTGGGAGCCGTTGGCACTGTGTGCTCGCGGTGAACACGTTTTGAAGGTTACGCTTCAAGCGACAAATGCTGAGAAGCTTTGTTACGGTACAGGAAGCATTAATTTTTTGTATTTGCGCATTTGATTTTTTTCTTTTCTCTTTTTTTTTTTAAAAAGAAAATCAGAAGCACCTATTTGACTTTTTTTCTCGCAAAACGGGACTTCGAAAAGGAGGAGGGAAGATCTCAACCTACTTGCTTACATTTAGATATGCGCAAGTGTAGTGCAACGGTCGTTGACAGGATGGATGATGCGGCTATCGATTCAATGATACGCGCGGACGAAGCGGCACTGGCGACGCAGAGTGCTCAGCTTCTCCAGCTCTCTCAATCACAACGGCGCGAATTGTATAATCCGCAGATAGAGCGTGACGCACAGCGACGTCGGCAAGCGAAGGAAATGGAGAAGACTGCCGTAGCGAAAGACTGGAGGAGGGGTCAACCACAGACGTGCCTGACAAGCAGTAACATGCTGGACGTACTTCCGTCGTGCAACGATGAGACCGCACTGATGGAGGAGTTTGTGAGCGCGCGCAATGACTTCCACGTGCTGCGTATAGCGGGTGAGGAGGGTATTGATGCGTGTGATGAAATCAGCACCAGCAATGAAGATGACGTCGGTGATGAGCCGCTAGAGACTAGCACGCATCATGCCAATCTGTCGGACACGGGTTTAATGACGTTGCACGATGTCCCTGTGAAGGAGCGCACACGTGTGCTGCGTGAGCTGCGGCGCATGAAAGACGAAGCTGAATACCGCGAGGAACTTTACTTTTTAGCTTGCTCTCACGACGTCCCACTACACCGTCGTGTGCGTCGCGTGGTAGATGGAGAATTATATGTAGCTGACATCGATGCCGTATAGCGGAGCAAAATCACGAACTCGGTGCTTCCTGGCCCCTATTTGACTCTGCACTCCCACGGTCGCCACACACGGTATGAAGCGCTTCAAAGACGTCTGCCTGTGCGACGCTCTGCGCAGAGTATTGTGGCGCAGCGTATTGGACGCAATGCTCATCGCAGCGTGCATTACCCAAAGCCTAAGAAGTGTGCGGAGGCGGCAGAGAAGGAAAACGATGGTGATGCTAGTAGTGTTGTTGGGGAGAGTGCACTCGCAGGGCAGCAAGAGTCGCACAGAGAGGAGGACAGTGCGGTACTGCGGCGGTGGAAGCACCGCATGGGCGTGGCGTACTTTGATCAATGACGATTGGTTCAATTTTTTTTTTTTTTTTTGGTTCTGTGTATTACCTCCATTTCTTTTTTTTTCTTTTGCATTGGATTAGTCTTTGCTTCTTATTCTTGAATGTCCTTTTTCCGGTCCTTTTTTTTTTTTTTTGTATGTAAATTAGCGCATGATCCCTACGTGGATATGTAAACTCAAACCGACGCATTTCCGCACATATACATACACGTGTATCAAAAATTCATGAAAGCATTTTGGCCTTCACATGACTAGGCTGACCGAGTAAATCGGCAGCTTCCCACACTTTTCTTTTGCACCACTCTTGATGCTGTTACTTGTCTTCTGTTTTTTTTTTTTCTCTCTCTAACAAATACAATTTTCCTTTCCCCCTTTTTTTTTCTTCTGATTACTTCAAAATGAAAAGAAAATAAAATAGTACTTCTACTGAGCAACTTGGTTTGTGCTGATAAGAAGTGTGAACCCCAAATTTCTCGCAGAGTAGGGGGAATACCAGTATCAACAACATCAGTAAGCAAAAGAATAACCATTTTTTTTTTAAAGAGAGAACACCGTATAAAGTAAGTAGGTGAGACGACACACCAATAATCAGAAACAAGCAACACCGCACCCACACAGTCACATATATACATACTGGAATTTGACGAGATGGCAACGATTGCAATCACGTCAAAGGATGTGAAGACCGCAAGTGCAACTATGACTCGCCGTCGGCAGCGTCATCCTGACCTCCAGAGCGAGCTTGCCATGCCAGCATCACTTGCGCAGTGTATCAGAGATGCCACCACGGAGCTTGACCGCATCACAGAGACCGCCGCTGCTGCCTCAGTGGCGGATGAGCGTAACGTTAAGGCGATGCGAGCCACATGCAAGGCCCTTCACTCCTTTCTGCACGTCAGAACACCAGAACTGCAGCTGCGCGCACTTTCTACGGTGAGTGGATCACTTCGGGAGGCACCACTGGGTAACCCAGAGGCTCCTCAACGGGCATCCAGCGCCGTTGCGGTATTCCTTTCCCCCGCTGAGCAGACCTTCATGGACACCCTCATGTACAAAATTGTCTTTGTGCTTCTTCTGGACTGCCGCGTGCGCTATGTGCACCGTGCGTTGACGACACTCTTGCGCACTACGTACACACTCACTGAGGCTGGCACTCAGGAGTTTCGTAGCCTGTTTCTACACACACTGGCAAGTGGTCCTCATGGTGCTGATCAGGCTGCTTCTTCCTCCTCTTCGCCTTCAGTAGGCGCATCTTCGCGTATATACTGCGGCCCTGACGGCGGGGTTGAGAGTGTCGCTAGCTGCAAGGATCGTGTGATGCTCTTCTTGAACAGCATTGATGGTCTGAGCAGCACAGTGATGCCAATGATGCCGACGGTGTTTCAAGACACATTTCTTGACGTACTGCCGCTCTTGTGTGATTGTCTGTGCTGGGTCGTGGACAATGCCACCGTGCATCGTCAGCGAATGCTCGCTGCTACCGTTTCTTTCTCTTCTGCTGCTGCTGGTGGTACTTCTGCGAAGGGACATAAGAGGGGTGATGGTGCCGAGGACAACGAAGAGGAGGAGACAACCATCACCGTGTTTGGCGAGGATCTTGAGCACATTCGTTTCTGTGTGCGTGTCGTCGCGACATATATTCACAAATACATGGATGAGGTGGTTCGCGTCTGGGGCTCGGAGGCGAGTGCTGACATGGCAGCTGCGGAGGTGCTTACTGCTTCTGTCGCTCGTCTGCTCTGCCCCACCTTCACGATGCTGATATCTAGTGCCTTCCCCAAGGACGTCCTTAACGCTGCCGGCCTGCTGGTTGCGTCACTGCTGACGATTCGCTCCTGCGACCGCTGGCTTCTCGGCGTAGTGTGTGACAGCATATGTGCCATGGACCCTGCCACACAAGCACCACCAGCACTTTCTGCATCTAGTAAGCCACTTGCCGTTCTGGCGCACGGTGCCGTGCAGGTGATGTGTGTGGCAGAACCTCATAAGCAGGCTGCACAGCTGGCGGAGTCTGTGACGATGCTCAACGAGCTCTTCGGTTTTGTGACGCCAAACGGCAGATTCGCACTTCTCAAGGGCCTTCTCGCACATTTTTCGACTCCGGTTCACGGAGATGCGCGCACATTAGGGGTGCTGCTTACGCCGCTCGCTCCTTCCGCGACGATTCCCGTGTATGATATCATTATGCCCGCCGCAGAGCGCTACACCGCGGCCATTCAGGAGCCCGAGACACGCTTTATGGCCATTCAAACAGTCGATGCCATTGTACGGCACATTGGCTCTGTTCTACGCCACGTCGCTAGCACATGTGAAGCTCAGAAGGACATGCTTCAGGGAGACGGCAGGGCGGGGATCCCAGAGTATTGCCTTCCTTCCCAGAAGCTGCGCGACACCCTCAACTCGGCGACGCAGCTGGTGATGGCCCTCTGGGATGATGGCACTCAGCAGGTCTCCGGCACGCTGTATGGCACGTACAATGAAATCTTGGGGGTCAATGAGGCCCTCAAACGGTGCCATGCACTTGCTTCGGGTGAAGGGAAAACTGATTCATTTGTAGGTCTCATTGATGTTTCGGAGACTTTGACGAGCATCCTGTCAGTGCGCAACAAGCGCCGCGGCAAGTACCACGCGCTCTTGGGTGTTCTCACTGTTTCTCCACTTGATCAGTTTCTTAGCATTCTTCAGACCTATTACCGCGCAAAGAGCAGGGCTGCTGGCCTGCAGTGCTTCAGCCATATGCTCTTGTCTGGTGCGAGCAGCCACAAGGTAGGTAGTGTAGCTGGTGACGTATTTGCAAAAGTGGCTGGTCTTGTGCGTGCGCTTCAGCTGCCGCATCCTCTACGAGACGGCAAGACAGCTGTTGTGTGCCCTACGATAGAAGCCGGTGAGGCTGAGGCGATCTTGCGCGAGGGTGTCATGGAGCCACTTGGAAAGGCAATTGCGTTTCGTGACTACGTGCCGGTGAATTCAAGCGTGACAGAGGCAGCTGCTCTGTCTTATATCATTTCTCAGTTTGTCAGCCCGTTCATCAAGCAAGACCGCAGCTTCTTGGCTGCTATCATCGAGGCCGTCAGAGCGCACATGGACGCCGCCCCGAGCTGCCACGCGCGCGTTGGACAGGGCCTGGTCGAAGTTCTTTTTCGTGCCCGCAACAACGGCGTTGACATTAGTGCCTACTTGGACCCCGCCAACTCATGGGTGTTTGGCCTTGTTCGTGAAAACATGCAAGCCCTTCGCTACGACCTCCGCAACACATCCTTTGGTCTCTGCGTACTGCGTCCGCGAAAGCTGGAGCTAGTGACACCCTGGCAGTGCTCGGTGGTGGAGGACTACCTTTCTCTGAACATGCATCTTGGCGGTGATAGTACTGCACGCAAGGGGCTCATCGAGGCGTTCCGTAAGTGGGTGAGCCGCCTTACAGAGAGCTGCGGTAGTAACTCTTCTGCCACCACCACCAAGGAGGGGGAAGGTGATGGCAACCGCACTGTCAAGGGCAATGCAGCAGCAACAGCGGGGCAAGATCAGCAGGGCAGGAAGAGCAAGAAGGAAAAGAAGAGCACTGGTGATGAAAGCGCTTCATCTCCATGTGCTAGTGAGGGGGAATACAAGCAAATTGTTTTGGAACACTGCGTGCGGCTTGTCAACACTTTTGTGACCCACATTGGTACCTCGGCCGCTGCACGTGATGGCCTCTCGGTGGAGCGTCGTGTGGCTGCAATGACATGCTACACAATTCTCCTCAAGAGCAGCCTTCACACCCGCCTTTCAGCGTCGTCAGAAACCACCTGTGGGAAGAATGATGTAGCAAGCATTTTCTTTTCGCCAGTCGTCGTGCCCGCCTTGCTGGCGGAGCTGTCGGATGGCTGGAGCCAAGCGCGAGCGGGTGCTCGCGACTTACTTCGGCTATTCTCAGAGAACTGCCCTGGCGAAGCCATCTTTGGGGGTTCGGAGATGGGCAAGGCGGCACTGGCAGAGGTGGCGACTGCGCACACGTTCCGCAACGCCGAGGGTGCGGCGCAGCGCTATGTGCTTTATCTGCTCGCATCCGCTCCTTCAGCATCTGTAGTGAAGGCTGACCCTCACGCTGAGGTTGCCCGCCGGCTAGCTGCCATGGAGACCCAGAGGGCCCACGTCCTGGAACGGTGTGCAAAGATTGAGTCTCTGAGCGGCGCAGCGGTATTTTCCTACATTCGCATCCACCCCATGCATGGGCAGCTTTCCCTCTGCGTTTCGCTGCTGGTCAGTGTGGCGGAAGTCCCTGGGCACGACGCTGAGGCGCGTCTTGGAGCGTCGAACGATGTGCTTGCGTGCTGCTGCCGTGTACTAAGTGTGTGCAGTAGGTTGGTTGGCGGTGAGGCGATGAAGGGGAGCAGCGGCACGGAGGTGGTGGACTGCCGCGGTCACGTGTATGACAACACGAGCAGTAGCGCCGAGTCGGAGACGCTCATGCGAGCGGTGGTGAACAACACGTGGCTGAGCTTGCGTGTGGCAACCGCAGCTATCCGGCGCATGGTCGAGCTGAACCCTGTGGATAATCTTCAGCAGAGCACTGTGCGTGAAGTCTGCTACGATCTTATTCACGCTCTGCTTATTACTAAACACAACGGAGTGATGCGGTGTGTGCGTGATGCGCTGAGGGCTGTGAACGAGGGTTTAGTGCGTTCTCGGCAGCCCAGCTTTCACAGCTTGCCTGCAGAGATGCTGGAATACTTGCTAGGATCTGAGGGTGTGACATCGGGAGACCTGTCCCGCATGCTGCGCCGCAGTCAAGGACTTCCTCACGCCCTTCTCGCCGTGCTGGAGTCCGAGGACGCCAGTGTGCCACTCGCACTCTTCCCTACGGCGATGAAGCGTCTGCTGGCCATCGCACATGGCACCGCCGAGGCGGCCGGGGATGCAGAGGTGCGGCGTAGTCAGCGCTCAAACGCGTTGAATGTGATGAAGTTCATCTTTGAGACCAAGGTTCTTGCAGATGCAGCGGTGGCGTACATAGAGGATGCCTTCTCTACTGCAACTGAAGGCTTTAGTGACGCGAGCTGGTACATCCGTAACAGTTCGCTTATGCTATTCTCTTCAGTGCTGCAGCGCTTCGTGGGTGAGCACCCTTCTTCGTCTGGTGGGTCGGGTGTCAATACGACGCTGCACGACATTGCCAAGCGAACCCCACGCGCATTTGCCTTTGCATACCGCGTGCTCGTTCGCGACGCTGCTGCTACTGTTGTTGGCGTCAACAGCAGTGACGGCGAGGATGCGGATCTGGCGCTGTTCCCCATTTTACAAATGCTCTCCATGCTTTCTCCTGACCCCGCTCACTTGGTGACGCGCAGTGCGTGGGAGCTGACAGACGACTCTGAAATTATGATCGGCGCGGTTCGCGCGTGCTCTCGTTCTCGCAATCTCATGGTGCGTGCCTCTAGCGCGGTGGCGCTCACGTGCCTTGTGCCCGCTACATCGCTCTCTCAAGAGTTCCGCGGTGTTGGCGAGACGATCCGCAGCACGTGGTCTTTGCCTGCTGGCGGTGCAGGGAGGATGAACACTGTGCACGGCATGGTACTTCGACTGATGCGGTTTCACGCGTGTTACACAGGGTCGCTGCGGCGCTTTTCTCGTCGTGGTGGCGGTGCCAGCACGATGGTGACTTCTTCCCCTCTTGCACGCCAGGTGTCGCGGGGCATTGCCTCTGTGGTGCTTGCGTGCGCTGCGGAGCTTCAGGAGGCGTCTATTCTCTGTCCTACCATAGCCGCTGATGTGTTTGCGCTATCGGCCGATCTCCTCTACTTCTTTGAGGACGCAGAGGACGAAGAGGACGAGAATGGGGATGGCGACGCACAGAGCCCACTAGAGCCCCTTGCGCGGTATGTGGCTTCGCTGCTTTACACGGTGCTCATTGAGGCCCCGCAAGATGGCCAAGGTGGCGCAACAGTTGCACTGGCGCGCAAGCTGACCGATCGCGGTGCTGTTGTTGAGAACGCTTCACTGGCACTTCTTACGCTTGTCATGCGTCTCTCGGCGCCCTCGGCTCTTGGGACCAATCTGCGTGAGAATTGTGCAGCACCGCTTGCTGCGGTCCTAGCGATGAGCATCCAGTCTCTCCACATTGCAGCTGGCTGTCACAATATATTCTCTTGGCTTCTTAATCACATCTGCTACTACCACTCGCAGAACGTCTCTGCGCGCTGCACTTTTTCTGACGAGGCCGTCTGCCTTGCTCTCGGCACTCTTCGCAATGTTTTTCACATGGACGCAGCGACAGTCTCGCTCATGGCACTGGACGCCATGCTTTTCTCTACATCCTCTCTCAGTGCTAGTGGAGCAGCAGTTACAGGCGACATTGATCAACTTAACTGCATTGCGTGGGCAGACTTGGTGTCACACTTGGAGTTTACGGTGACGGTGCAGCGCCTTGCGGGCTTCAATGACGTCAGCAACGTCAGTAGCGGTAGTGTGTCTCCCATTGATGGGGAGAAGTACGAGGCGTGTGCCGAGCGTGTTGAGCGTGTGCTACTGCAGGCACTCGCTTCTAGTGATAACAGCAATATCAGCAGTAGCGTTGACAAGAACGATGATGGTGGTCGCCACACCCACTCGGTATCTGAGGAGGAGGCTTGTGGCTTCTTGCGGAACGCCGAGGCTCGCAGTGCGGCTATTCTCTTTACTTCGTACAGGAGCAAGCAGCGGAGCACGACGTCTGTGGACACGGCTTTGGTGGACATTTTATCGCACTACGCAGATGCGGATGAGTCCGTGCTGACTCGACACGCCGTTGTGCGCGCGCTTGACACGCTTCTGTGCTCTAGTGGCTCTGTATCGCATTTTTCCTCTGCTGCAGAGAATGCGACGGTGCAGTCTGCCGCGCCAAGTTCGCTACTGCTTATTCTCCTTCGTCTTCTCTTTGATGACACCGCTGAGATCCGCGATGCTGCCTGTGTGGTTTGCTCTCACGCGCTGTGTGGAGGCCCCTCTGCAGCTCCGCGCGATCAGATGTCTTCTGTTATGCTTCTCATTGTTGCGCTGCGGGCACGCAAAACGGATGATGTCGTCACTGCTGCAACAGAGGCGGATTGCAATCGGTATTTGCTTGCCTTAAAAAACGACGTCGCTTCCGCTACTGATGATGCCGAGGCAAACGATGAAGACGAGGAGGAAGGCGAGGACGATGGCGATGACGTGCTGTTCCAGAAAGAGTCGGCGAACATGTTCATTGAGGAAGGCATGTTGGCCTATGTGG